>JAUMHA010320021.1:0-14451 GCA_032359765.1 Saxidomus gigantea | reverse complement strand
TAATTTAACACATTTAAATGCACAGCAACCAAAAATTGCTTTTATAAAACTGTCACCAAAAATACACTTTGTGCAGTTATATGCGCATAATGTCACTTTAAGCACTACTGCAGGCAGGCAGGCAGGCAGGCGGCAGAACAGGCAGGCGAAAATCATATTGCAGACATACAGAAAATGGCAAAGATTGAATGCAAACAGACAGACAAGATAAAAATTAATATCCAGACAGCAAAGGGAAAATAATATGCAGACATACAGGCAAGACAAAAATAAATATGCAGATAGACATACAAGGCAGACAGTGTATGCAGACAGACATACAAGGCAAAACAATGTGCAGAAAGACAATACAATACTGATATGCAGATAGACAGGATAAAGTAAAGATGATATACACACAAGAAAAAAAAAATGTCTACCCTGGCTAGTTATTTTTAATAAGTTTTTTTTTATATAGTTTATTAATCGTGTGTTTATTCCTACGGGCGCTTATTGTGTCTTTGGTATAAAGTCATTAAATATGTAATAAATGAGATACAACCTGCTTATAAAACATACTCTTGTCAGAAGTCTTTATACATATGTTTAGCTGTGTTTATATGTTATTTTAGTACTTAAAATAAATACATTACTCGATTAAATACAATTAACACTTTCAACTCAAATAATTATTTTTTCTGCAAACTCATTTGTTGTCAACACTGATCTGACTGATGTTATAATTAGAAATGTAACATAAATATGTTTTGAACAAAAATTCTACTCTTCTTAAATGCCTTAACATGTGCCTATATGTTATACTAATAACCTAAGTTTTACGCTTATAACCTTAATGTTATGCTAATAACCTAAATGTTATGCTAATATTTCCAAACAATAAGTATTTTAAAATACAGTTTTTAAAAGATGTTACTGTAAAATATAAAGTTTATAATTAACCTGATTTCTTTGTTATATTACAAATGTACTAAGAAGAAGCAAATCAAGGCCACTTATAGCCAATACAACACGAAAGCAATAAAAAAGGAGACTGAAAATTTTTTTTTTTTTAATTTTATCATACTTCGGGTGCATAAATAGACACTAAAGGGGTGTATCTTGTGCTACTCTAACTGTAAGATACATTCTTATACTTCCAGTCGTGGCCTGATAAGCCACACATAATGAATCAGAAAATGATAAGCTAAACCACAAGATACAGAATAATAGGAATAGTTTCGCGTTGACCCCTCGATATTTAGAGACACATTTGGTGGGTATTTCCATGATTCATTCGTGGTTCGTTATAATATATTTGTGTTTATAACATTGGCCTATTTTAAGTGTTTTGTTCTATTTCAATTATGAAATACTAAGAATGAAGGAAGAAACTGTTTACCTTTTCATTTAGGAGTTTTATTTGAAAATGAAGAATATTTTAGTATGTTGCAAAAATGGGTAGCAATGATCATCTTAAATAGGTCTGCCAAATCTCAAGATTCCTTGCCATACTATAGAATTAATTATATATAATTAAAGTGTATATTTCAGCGGAACTTTATGCCGAACTTTTATAGCAGTTCAGTTAAAAATCTAGTCAGACATGTTTGCTACAAAAAAATCCCCGTTACTCGCAGCAGAAATTAATTTTGGACAAAGAAAAATCAATAATTGAAATGTATGTGTAAGCGGACATTTTTGCAGCATATATTTATGAAAACGCGAAATGCCGAGATACCAAGCAGACATTAAAGCTGCAAAAGTATGGCACTGAGCACACCGTTTATCTAAGTTGTATTTCGGCAGAACCATATTGTTTAAATAAATACCGAAGCATGGTGCCACACCTTCCGTTCTTCGATGAAAGAGTAGCATTTCAGTGAATTCTGAACCCATCCTTTTGGGCAATCACATGCTGAAACACAATCAAATTTATATATCATATACTGCTTGTTTCAATATATATTAAAACATGACTAACGATGTTGTCTCTTTAAATTATGTTATATTAAGTCATAAACAACGCGAGAACCGATATGCTGTAAACATGACGTCAAATTGCGTCGCATGATGTTGATTAAGCGTTCGTTTAGAAAAAACGCATTACATATATTCACCTTTTATAATATCTGGTCATGTAAGAATCGAAATAACATCCTTTTCAGCGTTGATTTCGTCTAATAAACAATAATTTGTCGTACTGATGCGCAGTTATTAACTACTCAGTCCCCCGGCCTTCGTGGCCAATTAATGCGTGTCAGTCCTCCAAATCATTGTTTAATAAACGATGAACACCGCTGGAATGGATTTAATTCGTAATTAGATAATTGATATTTCAAGGCAGTTGACATTGGAGCATTTTGGTAAAAATGCTGTTGTCTCTAATTTATTGTACAATTAAATTCGCCTTTTACTCTTCAACCGCAACATTATTACATGTTGTACAAAAGATTAAATAGAAATTTTGAATGAAGTGGCCAACCATTATGGAACTTTATAATTATTCCTTAAAAGAGACAGAACACATTGACCTTTGCAATCTTTTTGACAATTTGATACCGCCAGATTACAAAGCTAGCTAAGGCTAGAAGTCTAAAAAGGTGTTAAATGTATCCTCACCAGGTACACAATGTAGTAGCTTCTTCAATGTATGGAACAAAATAGGTTATCTTCTCGGCAGGTCAATCTATTCTGCCCTATTTTACAAAATAACGGTCAACTACTTCAAACCAGAAATCACCACTTACCGTACAAAATGAGACATAGACAGGCACAATATCAAACAACAAGAAGCTAATTTCTTTTTTAAATGTGTCTGCTAAAATTGTTCAGCGTCTTAAAACGATCTTACACACAATTGTGAGTTTTCTGATCTTATAAATCCAGAGGAGATACATATACGTAACATAAAATGCATTTATAGTAGTATGTACTGTAAAGTTAAAAAGCTGCAAGGAACGCCATTGATGATAGTATTTGGTGATCAATTTGATTGATAATTTCTGCATAACTATAATGTTAAGATATACAGGGATCGCTCTGGCCACAACGTATACACATTTATCCAATATGTTAGGAGTTCATTCATTGAAACACAAAACCAAATGTTCTTGTAAAGCATTTTCACACATTTTATATTACCCTATTAAAGTTACGACAATGTAAAAAAGCATGTACTGTATTTCTGATAATTTGCACTGTGCCTAGTGGCGGAGCTTAACCATGGTGGATTATCTATAATAGAGAACATGATCTATCTAGAATGCACCACAATTACAATAGCGCAACTGAGCAAATGTGTGACAATACAAAATAGATAGAGTAACGAGGGCCCTTCAATAATACTTTCAATGTCAACATGTGGTTCAAACAAATCCGATTTTCATTTGCATACGTCATTTTATTGTCGTGTTAAAGCCAGCATTCTTGTCCCCTTAATTGATTGTTTATTATGAATAAGGTTGTTCGAAAGGCTCCGAGTATAGGGGCCGGTTTGGGGCCACGACTGCGCATGCGCGAGAATGAAGTCATCACAGGTACGGGCGCCACTCTACCTAGCGGCAATATTTTAGACAAAAGATGAATAGAGGTCTTTGTTTTATTCAACTTGAAGGGCCCTTTCTATCTAACAAAAGATGGGAAAAAATATTTGGTTCTATAGAAAAACACTGAGCATAATATGTCCAACAGTGTATGAAAAGATTTGTTTGCCTTTTCAAATTTAGAGACCGCCAAGTACGGGCCCCACTCTGTCTAGCAAAACAGTACCTAGCAGCACTATTTTAGAAAAAGATGAATATTGGTCTTTTTTTATTTAATTAGAAGGGCCCTTTCTATCTAACAAAAGATGAGAACAAATATTTGGTTCTTTAGAAAATCACTGAGCATAATATGTCCAACAATGGATGAAAAGATGTGTTTGCCTATTCAAATCTAGAGACCGCCAAGTACGGGCCCCACTCTGTCTAGGAATACAATACCTACCGACACTATTTGAGACAAAAGATGAATAGTGGTCTTTGTTGTATAGAAACAAACCAAAATATGTCCACCAATGGATGAAACGACTAAGGGCGGACGCGGTACAATAGGGATTGATTTATTAATAAATGTATTGGCAAGTTGATTTTGCAGTTTAATGTTAAACGGCATAGTCGATTATCTTTACGAATGAAAACCATAAATGGCTCGTGTGAATCAATAACAAGTATGTACACTGGAACACACTTTTTTTAAAAAGTTAGCACACGGCTACACTGTTCAAAGTTGTTGCAATAATTTGGCCCTATGTCCCTGGTACACAAGTTGTGGTGAGCACTGTCAAATAATTCAATTTCACTATTATAGTTATTGATAATCGCCATTAGATAGGTTGTGCATGTCATCAATTTATCACCATGAGAGTCCAGCTCAATATTTAAAGTTAAAAAATGTCCTATTTCATGCAGCAATGTGCCAAGAAGTTGGACGTCCGACATATGATGTGTCAGGTACAAATGAATTTCAGACCGCTTTGTGCTGTTTATTCTTTTCCAGCCATATGTTGTCTGGTGAAGCGTGTCTGATTCATATTGCCCCTAACGGATGAAGACTTTTAGGGAGCTCGATATAAATGGTCTCTCCTCCAACAAAACTAATAATAGTGACATCACCTTAAATAAACCAAAAGTTATACAAGTACATTTCAGAACCCAAGTGATTACACTAGCTTAACATGAAAGCAAAATTTATGATTTTAAAAGATTAACAAATACATTTATCCTAAAAGTAAGTTATATATGACGTTTGTTTTCACAATTGCCATACTATACGTAACAACCGCTATTACGAAGGACATACATTTTATGGAAAGGAATTCGTTAAAAGTACTGACAATAAATCAGAGTAAGATTTAGTTAAAATAACAAACCTTATATGTCATACTTGACGCCATTGGAATTGATACTGATACTCCATTAATAGTTCTATACACATCATCTGACAGAGTATTATCCGTACACAATGCAGCACTGACAAAGCTTTTCTTTTCATAAGCAAAACACTCTGCCTTTTTACTAAGTACTCTGCTTGTTCTGACATTATTGTTACATAACAGTAACCGAATTTATGTTCACCTCAACCACTGTGAATGAGAAGGTCAACTAATTTTCCGAAAAAAGCATGCACACTTTTGAACATTTTCTTTTATCTTAATAAATATTCTAGAACAACACTGGACAAAATGATTTTAACATTCAACACGTGTGGACAAGATTTTAACAAGTTTATACATAAAATAAACCTTTTAGGGTTCGCTGCAATTTATAGTCAAGAGTCACTTTCCCTAGGAACCCAATACATGGCGGCACTATTTTAGATAAAAGATGAAAATAAGTTTTTTGTTTATTTAATTTGAAAGGTCTTTTATATTTTACCGGTCACAAAACTACCTCGGACCAGAAGGATTAGTTTGTATGATGAATAATGTAGCTACTTTAAATCGTTGTTTATTAAAATTAAGAGTGAACGATTTTTTACAAGTTTATATATGAACTAAACATTTTAGGGTCCACTGCGATTAATAGTCAAAACTCAGAGACCGACAAATACGGACACCACTTTCCCTAGTTAGACAAAAGATGAAAAGAAGTATTTGCTCTATTAAATTAGAAAAGTCCGGTCATTAAACTACCCTATTTGAACGGTCACAAAACTACCTAGGACCAGAAAAATCATTTTGTTTGATAAATAATTTAGATACTTTAAATTGCTGTTTTTCAAAATATTTTTTCCATTTATACAGCTATATGCAAGTACATGTATGATGCATGAAAAGGCGCAGAATTTTATTAACTTTACGATGAAGTATGTGACATTTAATTTTATATTAAAATTCAAAAAAATAACAGCATTTAAACCAAATGGTTACCAGAATGTATTTACTTAAAAATGACGGGATACAACTACACTAAGAAACCACTGCATAACGACAAACCGCAACACACACCCATGAGCAAGACTACACCATGGATTTTGATCAAACATTGAAAATACGCCGTTGTTTGCTGAACTTAAAGGTTTTCAAAACATATGAATTTGGACGAAAAAATGCCGGAAATTTTATATTAGAGACAATCAGGCCATCTTAAACAAACAGCGTCACCGGAAGTAATCTGTTTGGGAAACGTTAAACTTATTTGGACATGTATTTGTAACTGTGTTAATGCTGACTGACGTGGAGTGGTGGTTGAGATGTAGACATTTAAGACGAGAAGCTACGAGAAGATAGATTTGTTGAAGTTTTAGACATGCACGTTAAAGAATATCACCCTTTATACTCTACTTTGCTATAATTGTAAATATATACATAAATGTATACTTTTGTTTGTAAGAATGTATTAAATATGTTAAACAGAATAAATAAAAACATGTCTAATTGAAAACAGTATTTGACGTCTTTATTTTCAACCCGATTATCCCGCTAGTTTTGAAGGTCCTGAAAAAGCTATTTTAGTAAGTTAAGTCCGAGGGTAAATATAAAACTGGAAGACACCGTATAAAAAAATGGTTACAAGACCAAGAGGACTTTTCCTTAACGAGATAGGTTAGACTTTAATAGATCAAACTGTGCCACCATCGCCAGCGTTCTTGTACAGCTGCGCTCCCCTAAGAGGAATACGGAAGCCAAACAGAATTAGAAAATGACAAATTAATTTATTTTTAAAATATTTATTCTCAACTAATATACATATATACATAAAGTTAAAGGCATAGTATATATATCTTTATACATCACACAATATATTTACTGCAAGTGTTTCTCGATATAGATATCATCTATTCCTGGTTTGGAATAAATCCATCCTCCACTGGCCCAGTGGTTCAACAACTTTATAACTTTCTCATTATCCACCATGTGTAAAGTCCATTCGTTTTCATTTAAGGCGTTAATGTTTATGCGTATATCTTATTGTTGTGGTGTTTTCTGTGCGCATATCTTAAACGATACAAGAGTATCTAGTCGTCTCACCACCCTTTAATACAATGTATATTGCTAGACATTTGACAAGAATGAAAATAATGAAACTACGCTAGTTAGTAAAGGTCATAGTACGGTAAATGTTTTAACGATACACACGGGTATTCCACATAGTTACTGTATAAAATTTTACACAGTTTCTCAGAAAGGACTTGCGAAGACATTTCGAACGATTAAAACATTTTTTTTCTTCTTTGTTCATACGGCGTGCCCCTCTTTTCTGTAATGCGTGTGCTATATTTATTCCAAACGTGTTGCGCAGTAAAATTGTGAATATCCTCTCGAACACTATAAAACAACCAGTCGTGTTTGTCTTTCCGGGGAAACTGCCGTCTCCACCGCCTAAATAAATGTTCTGCTTTTTGTACATCCCCGTTCCATTGAGACTTGGCAATTTCTGTAGCTGTGGCTATAGGTGTTGCCCATCGAACATAACCAGCCATATTGATTATAAAAATCAATGTTCCTTTCATTCTTACGTTATTCTTCATCAATACCGGCTTCAATATCACTGTCCTCTTCAGATATTTTGGGGATCAGTGTCTGGTTCAGGTCTGGCTTAAAGACACGTATAGCCTCCGTAATTGCCAAAGGTACTGGTAAATGCGTAGTAAGGTGTACTCCCTCAGCTGTGTTCATAATCGATCTGTAAAGTGGACACCTATCTAAGTAATAGATGGACACGAGTATATTTCGCAGTTGTTTTTCGTATCTCCGGCAACATATTATTGATTACTTTACGTTCCGCTAACCCAGGTTGGTATTCGGAATAACGCGTCTTAGCCTCGGCCTCAATATAACTTTTATTTCCGAGGTTCACTTAAGAACGTTAAGTTCCCGCACAATGCAACATTCCTTGTTTGCGTAATTCGCTTGACACTCCGCATGATTTTGGAGCTTTTGTGTTTTTGGTTGTCTAGGAGGTAGAACACAAGACAGAATCACGTTTCTATTCATATTCTCCTCCTTTTTTCATTATGATCAAAATCGTCATCATCAACGTCATCTTCATTTTCCATTACACTACCCGCCACTGAAAACAGGTTCCACGCCCAAAGCTTCATCATCCTCATCCAATTTCGTTTTTTGATTTCGTTCAAATATGTCGCTGCGCAAACGGTCTTGTTATAAGGTACTCGATTTCAGGTCTACCACCAAGTAGCCGTAGGGTTTGGACGTCGCTTGTTGGAATCGTTTCATAAACACCGCGCTGTTCGAGGGTAATATCCTCTTTGCCAACGTCGTTACTTGTTGCCTGTCAATAGGGTTATCAAGCAGTACAAGATACTGCGTATTCAAAGCGATATATCTGCAGGATTTTCCTCGGGAGAACACATTTTGTGTCAGATACATGTACACGATGGACACATTTCTATGGTGACTGCCCTTGGTGAAAAGATCGGCAATTCCCTGGTCGCATTTCGCTTCCGTCATCAAATCGTCAAAGACCAGCATATTCCTTTTACCGATATCGAGATATTGAGGGTCGTTCAAGTAGTCCGGTATTCCGTGTTCGAACTCTATCGCACGAAATCTACGCCATATTTCGTCATACAACGGTTTCCCTGTCCACAACACCATATAATTCTGTCTGGCGACGGTTTGATGAGCGAAGACAAAAACAGTTTACGGGTCCATTCCTTTTTACTGCTTCTGCTCGGACCGGACACCACCATAGTAAATGGGTTTTGAAAGAACATCTTTGTAGAATTTTCGGAAAGATAATTTGTCTGAGGCGGTGTATATGTCTCGATGTGTTTGTTGTTTACATCTCCGTGTAAATTACGTTGCTGTCTGAGCATGACGTCTCGTCTTGAAAAAGACAAATGACAAACGGGACACTGATTCATTTCTTGGAAAGGCTTAAAAAAGTCTGAAGTATTCTTTTGAACACTTATTCTTATAATCTCGAGCGGTGGCGGCGGCGGCGGCGGCGGTGGCGGCGACGGTATAACAAAATACATACTACTATTTTCAAACTTGAATATCTCGTTTTTTCTAAAACGCTAAAAGGTAAACCATTTAAACCTAGTGTATGTGAAATATATTCTGTAACACAAACTCACCAACTTTAATGCGCTACTACCGACCAATCAAAATTGCGTTTAGATTCAACCAATCACAATGAGCGATTTAAACGAACCATTATTTTAAAGTTTGTTTAAGTCTTTACTTAGATTATTGTGGGTTTTATTAGCGAGTAGTACAGATCGGGTAAGCTCATTTTGTGTTTTTTTCAGCAATGAGTGATTTCGTGCGTTATTCCAATAAACCAGTCGAGAGTACTCGTCAATGCATTTCATATACTATTCAAAACCGGCTCTATGAGGTCACGGAAATGAGGTCAAAAAATTATATTGTGCGCAATGGTTATCACGGTTTGTTTGCTCTCGTTTATATATTTCGTTTAATACCAAAATCATTCAGATTTGGTATTTAACAAAGAACATTTGACATTTTCAAAATTTTAGTCGTGAATTTTAGATTTTGACCAAATGATGACGTCACAATAAATACTTCTATTTTCAAACTGAAATATTTTTAAAACGGTACAAGATAGATCATTTAAACCTAGTATAGTTGGAATCAGAATAAAAACATCTAACCAAACGTGACCTACTAAACAGTAAACTAAACAAAATTAGTAAATTTGCGCATGAGTAATTTCTCAGGTCAGTCGGTAAAATCGAGTATATAAAACTGATCAAGCCTTTTCATTTGATACCGAACACTTCCTTATATGGTTCCCACGCTAAAGCGATAACTTTTAATTAAAACAAAAATCCGAAAAAGGGCAATAACTTAAAAACGGTTATAAACATACGTCTAACTGTAAAGCACTTTAAAGGGATTAACTTTTTCCTGCTCAGTAAGGTATTGTTTAGCGTCCTGTATATGGCCGGTAAACGCACACACGACTATATTCCCGACGTGTTTAAACACGTTAAAAATAAATTATATTACATTTATGACTAGTTTTTTATCATCAGAGGCATTTAATTTTAGACACCATAAAAGGTTTTAACCAGTTATCTGTTTATAGCCATATCTCAAAAAGTGTAAACGGTTGCACTAGGAACAAAATACTGATTTCAAGGTTTAAATGCTGCTATTTCATTTAACTCTCATATAAAATAAATAGTTATATCGTTCACTTAATGGTATCTTAAATACGATCTCAAGTCAACCAATATTAACGTATAAATTGCAGTGGACACTTTTACACTATCTTAATAGGATCTTAAATCAACCAATATTGACGTATAAATCGCGGTGGATCATAAAAAGTTTAATTCGTGTATGGTTTTGTAATTTATTGTTCCCTCTTGTTAAAGATCTGTTTACACTCTGTTAATTGAAAATTAAAATGATTCAAGTTATAAATGCAATGCTCTAAGATGTGCTTTATGATACAAAGGGCAAACACAGTTTTGAAGACTGTAGCATTAAAGTAATAAGTACAGATGGACAAGAGACAAAGAAAAAGAAAGAAATTAGTGTGGTTCATCAAACAGTTTAATAAAAGCAGGAAGTAAAGGGATTTATTTTGACAAATAAATAGGGTATTACTACATGTAAAAATACTACTTAAAAGAAACAGACGCTTGACTGTAAGGCGTCCATCTCACAACGTTTCTAAACTTGTCATATCTGAAATTAGATTAAATCATGTATGTCATTCAAATAGCCACCGCGCACCTGCGAAGATGTTATTCAAAATGGCCGCCGCGCACCTACGGTGATGTCATTCAAAATGGCCGCCGTGCACCTGCGGTGACGTCATTCAACATCGCCGCCGCGCACCTGCGGTGATGTCATTCTCGCGCATGCGCAGTCGTGGCCCCAAACAGGGCCCCTATACTACTATACTGCTCTGCACTAAACATGTTCACTTTCGGTTTAAATATATATTCAATTTAATTTAACTCTATTCCGAAAATAAAACTATTTTATTTAAAAGAAATCTTTATGCAAGAATGTATAAACTCAAGCAGAAATATAGACGATATACTGATGAAAGTCATTAAGCATGGCATTATGGACAAATCATATATAAAACAGCTCTAATATTTTAAACAATGGATCATAGATGCATAGCAAAGTAAAAGTAAACTGCAAGTATCACTTACAATGAAAATGCTTGTACTGACTTATATCAAGCAGATATTTGAACTATCTGACGGTATTTGTAAATGGCACAAACATGCTACACGTGGTAATATCGCATACGTGTCATACATGGATTGTATGCAAACATATTTGTAGGCTCAGATAATTATCATTCTGTAGACCTTCACAAACTTTTGAAGAGGTAAATATAGTGGTCACTGATTTTGTAGGCATTCAATACTAACTTTAGTAGAGGTCAATATATAGTGGTCACTGGATTTTGAGGCATTCGATATAGTTTATATAAGGTTTGCGATACTGAAATTGAACACTTACGAGGGGCATTTCAAAAGTAATGCAACTTGGGTAATATAAATCGTTTGATAAATTTTAAATTGTTTACGCGTCATACCCTCAAAGTAATCCCCCTTGTTACGTACATAAAGTTTCAAACGTTAAATCTAGTTCTTAAAGGCATCTTCATACTTATTTTAAGGTATACCCAGCATACACTGATAAACAGCGGACCCCAGGGCATGTCGGGACATGTACCGTCTACCAGCTAAATGTTTTTTCAGTTTAGGGAACAAGAACTAGTCGCACGGGGCTAGGTCGCGGGAATATAGTGCACGTGGAAGAACTCAAACCCTTTCCTTGTTCATAAACGAGGTCACAATAGCAGACTTATGCGCAAGGGCGTTGTCATGCAACAGGGATAGGTGCTTAAAGCCAGAGTGTCGGCGACGTTTGAAACATTGTTTTTTAAGTTTCTTCAACATTATTTCTTTATAAAATATACCAGTAACATATTTTCTATTTGGTACAACCAATTGCAGCATAGGACCTCGGATATCAAAGAAAACAAAACATTGCTTTCTTAGCACTGATCAATCTTTCGGTAATTGAAGGGCGGCGACAGTTTTTGGTAACCCATATTTTGTTGTTAATTATTCTGGTAGGCTCGAAAACATGTACCCATGTCTCATCTCCAGTAAGAATGTCAGAAAACTGCTTTTTTATATTTTGGAAACAAAGCATTTATCTGGCGGTTTCAAGTCGGACACGGTTTTGCTTGTCTGGCAACAAATGAGGGATCCATCTAGCTGTAATACGTCTCATTTTTAAATGATGTTTCACAATGCGGAATACGCTTGCGACTAACATACCAACTATACTAGCTATTTCTGGCGTCAGACTTAACCACATCACATACTTTTTAACCATAGTAATAGAAGTAACACTAGAAGGACGTCCCGATTTTGGTGCATCATAAATGGAGACCCAACCGCTTTTAAATTTCTTAATGCACCTCGTGACGGTGGCATACGACACTTCATTCTGTCCATAAACGACACACAATTCGTCAAAAATCTCTTTCGCTGATACGCCAAGCTGGCATCGAGTCTTTACATAACCTCGACTTTCAGCTGCCTTTACACTTCTCTTGCCGACCATTTTACTATAGTGTCAATGATAATATGTTGCTTTTATCACTGTATTAGCGATAATACTGCGTGTACACCTGTAAATTTGGTATAAATGCGCAGGGAATTGATGTAACGCTACATCGGTACGATTTTCACGAAAATCCCGTGAAAGACGAGGCCGCTCGATAATCAGTTGCATTACTTTTGAAATGCCCCTCGTACATTTGAGGCCAATACATGTATATAGTGTTGCGGACCTAAGTAATATCACTTATTTCAAGCATGCTACACGTGTTGATATCGCATACTTATCAAGCATAGACTTATGCAAAATCATTTATAGAAACAGAGAATAATCTGTAGACCTACACACACTTTTGTAGAGGTCAATATACAGTGGTCACTGATCTTTTAGGCATTTGAGATAATTTATGTAAGGTATGCGATATGAAAATTGAAGACTAACGTTCGATGCCAATATATACATTTGTAGTTTAAAAATAATATTGATCTCAACATTTGATTATAATTGTATACATAACTCAAATTAAACGTTTTAAATGAACACGGAATACAAAACATAAATCTTTGTGAATAATATCAAGGTAACTGACTCAAGGGGTTACATTTGACGGAAAACGCGTTCAATTTTGAAAATGATAAAAAATAGAGTTACAATGTACATATAACAATAAAACCAGGTTATTTGGATCGCCCACCCTTGCAAAGAGCAGTTCCGTAAACGTTTAGTTCGAAGAATTTTGAACGAACCATATAAAGGAAAATAGATATATATGTATAGATGTATATTTATGTGAATAATATATGTATTTAGGAGGTACACGGACGCACTGTAAGTTTTATGCATATAGATTGCGCGGTAATACGGTACGTGCGATACATGTTTTACAACCTTTAATAACACACTAACTCGTGAAACATATAGCATACATGTCTAGTAACATATAGTTATAAACGTTACTTACACTTCTGTTCTTCGTTTTTGTAGTTTATTTCATTAGATGATTGACACACAAAGTATTGAGAAATATCTTCTGAACAGTGTCCTGATACCCAAGATTTATTTAGATCTGACATCATATCCACCCTTGTACAATCCTCTCCAACACGAGGGTATTTGGCCTTCCTGCAAGACAGCTCATTAAGTTATATTAGTCTAGGTTTACGGTATATATACAATCCTTTACATAGATAATCTTAGTTATTACAAAAAATGTTTTGGAAAGAAATCGATATATCTATAAAGGAGTTTTCGATAAAAGCAAACTCAAAATTAATCACATACACAATTTCACTTCCTTTTTAAATATACAATGTAACGAATATATATGCAATATTCAGTAATTGCCGTGCATAAACGAATTAATATGAAATACCATACCAAGCAGAATATATCGTTGGAGAGCCATTTTCCCAAATGAATTTCCTCTTACCATCGCTATTCAATTGACGTCTTAAGCCTTGAAATAATCCAAATATGCCATCAGATCAGCAACTATCGTGTTAGTAAATACATTGTTCAAATCTAAGTGTAAACATCAATGCAAGATTCCTGGTTTATTGATGAAATTGACTCCTTAAAATTTTTGTAATGCTATCAAGGAAAATTATCTGTCATTCCAGCTTATTGTGTAACATTTCAAATAATTGATCCACATAATGCACAATCATAAATGTTTTGATTTTTTAAACCGATTTGAGATGTTTAAGGTCCAATACTAAGGAAAGTGAAAATTCAAATATACTTTAAAAAGCACAGAAATAACTTATTTTTAATAAAAAATGAAAGTTGGTATGTAGAGATTCTAAAAAAATCACTGTACATGTACACTTATTTTTCTATGCATTATGAAGAAAGTTAAAAAGACCTGGGTAGTCATTTTGTCGATTCACTGA
>JAUMHA010319909.1:0-26793 GCA_032359765.1 Saxidomus gigantea | reverse complement strand
AGGTCAAATTTAACTGTTGAAGCTTCAAATGCTGGAAAGTAGGTCAGTACGTCAGCCAACATTGAAGTTGAAATCTATATGCAAAATTATCTATGTATTTCAAATTTCATTGATGAAGCTAACAAAAAGTAGGCCAGTATGACATGACTTCGGGGCGAGGCCAACTCGAACCCAAGGGATATGATTTCAACAATATTGGTACATGACAAGTAAGCAATGCTACAAGTAAAATATCTAAGTTTAAAACATTTTCAATATAGCTCTATGCAAAGAGCAAACTTAAAAACAAATACATTCTATGAACATATAATTAACATGATTTTGAAACGATCATTCTCTCCCTTTTTCTTGGAGTTTTGGATTTCGTTTTTTTGTCGTTTTTCTGTCGTTTTTTTTGTTTTCTGTTTGCAACACCTGTAGAATTTTGTTGTCCTGATACATACATTTGTACATTACTCTACGTAAAGCAAATGACTCCCAAGTGATGTCAATGTTTACCAAAGGGACGTGATTTAAATTACATTGAGAGAGGACCACTAGATAGTGCTACAGACAAAACATCCGGTCTTAGATCCGGTCTGTTGGTTGTTGACAATTTTTGTTTAAAGTTTCCTATATTCACACATTAGTTACCCCCAGTGTGACTGTGAACGGACGACGGACGGACGGACGGACGGACGGACGGACGGGTGGGCGGACGGACGGACGACAGACGGTGAGTGGTCACAAGAACTCATTCTGAGCGCAAGTGCTCAGTATTGAAAAACGGACGTGACAAAACGCTGTAAACTACCACAACAATAAATTGCAGGGTTATTTAAACACGGAATACATTATATACATTTATGGATAAGAATGATCTGTTTAATCTATGCAAAATAGTGAATCTTATCCATAATAAAAATTGGCTTATTACATGATTGTGAAATGCAAAGAGTTTCCTATATTACATATATGTCAAGTGCCCCCAGTGCACAGTCAATTTTGATCCGGAGTCATGTTTTGGACAATTTTGGTTGAGGTCCACTAGGCAATGCTACATGCTAAATGTCTAAGCTGTTCGCCTTATGCTTCTAGACAAGAGGAATTTTGAAGTTTTTTCATATTTAAGCCTCTGTAAAATCAAGTGTCTCCCCGGGCGGGGTCAATGTGGTCCAGTGGGTCATGATTTGAACAATCGTAGTAGAGGACCACTAGGGAATGCTACAAGCTACATATATAAATTCTAGGTATGAGGTTTCACCGAAGAAGATTTTTGAAGTTTTTCCTTATGTGACCATATGTAAAGTCAAGTGACCCCCTGATCCGAGTAAATCTTGAAAAATCGTAATGTTGACGATGTTTTTAACAAGGTCCACTTATCAATGCTACACGCTAAATATCTAAGCTCTGGGCTTTGTAATTTCAAAGTTTTGCGTATATAAGCTCATGTAATTTCAAGTAAAATTGACCCCGCCCGGGTTTCATGTTTTGAGCACTCTTTGTAAAAGTGCACCAGGTAATGTTACATGCTAAATATCTAAGCTGTAGGGTTTGTGGTTTCAGAGAAGACGATTTTTAAAGTTTTTCCTATGTAATATTGTGCAAAATCAAGTGACATCCCGGGCGGGGTCAATTTTGACTCGGGGCTCATAATTTGGATATGCCAAAAAACTAAGTCCTGGGCCTTCCGGCTTTTTAGAAGAAGACTTTTAAAGTCTTTTCTTTTCGTTGCCATTCAAACCATAATTCTGCATGAATTGAAATTATTTGAACGACTTTGAATTTCACAGAACTTCATGCACGGAACATACCTGCTAGGTTTCATTAACATTGGCCCAGTGGTTTCAGAGAAGATGTCGTTTTAAGGAAAAAGTGAACCAACGTATGACGGACGCCGGACGGTGAGAGATCCTAATAGCTTACCCTGGCTTTTTGTACCAGGTGAGCAAAAACAATGTAACAACGAAACTTGCAGGGTTTTAGGGTTCCGTTAAGTCAGACAGTATGACAAACAATTCATGTTATTACCAGATGGACAGACTACGAGATTTGGCACTCCTTCTTTAAATCCTGGAGGCAAAGACCTGTTGATGACTTTCGAATCTGAAATAAATTTACAAATTATCTTTTTCATTAAGACTGTAGTATCCCGGTATATTTCTTTTGGTTTAATATATATCACTAGAGTCATAAATGAGATATATTTCTTGATTTTATTCGCAAAGGAATTACCATTAGATAAACATAACGTTCCAAAAAATATCCCACACAAAAACGTTGACTTAAACATAATACTGAACTCATAACTAAGTTTACAATAAATTGAACAAGAGCCATGTTGACATTGCCAATCCATCCACTGAGGCAAGGTTTTTGTGTGAAAAAGGCCTTTAATTCATTGAAAAATCATCGAATATGTAAACCCAAGGACAAAGGTTATGTCTGGTATAATCAAAGTAACACAAAATCTGGAAAACTTGGATATTTTATTCATAATCATAAAAAAGCATAAGAATATCATAATTTTCGAATCAATTTACACATTTTCAATGTTCGTGACGTCGAATAGAATGTTCGCGGGCGTTTAACGCACGTTCAACATGTGGCTCACTGACCTCCAGTCGACATAAAACGCGCAAATTTGCTATCTTGAAAGCTTTATACTAACAACATATGTTGAGTATCTGTATAAATGTTTACGTCTTTCGGTAAGACTATCCTTTGGTAACAAAAATCAACTGAAATGTATGTGATTATAAGCTTCATGTACATAAAATTTAGATAAATGTGAAATTCATGGTTTATGCCATCACGATTGATTGAATGTTTTTGTATAGAATTCCTAACACCTGTGATGTAGCAAGTAGTCTCAAAATATAAATTTGCAAATAAAACATTAAAATTAACGTACAATTAAAATTTAATTAAACAATTCTGAACCGGACATAACTTTTGTCCTGAAGTATACATGCTGTTAATATGTCCATCTTTTCTAGCTAGTAAACCCATAAAGATTTATTCTAGCATAAAATGTGCTGTTTTTGCAAATTGTGCCGTGTTTTAACAGAAGAAAAAAACATGTGTTACGAGAGTTTCACGCGCCGTTCTAACCCGTTTTATTATGCGCAGTACAGGGCCATTGTAAACAATGACCTGTTTCCAGAGTATTACATCATGTACGGCGTTAACAGTGCCGGGCTCAAAAACCGCTAGTGACGTCATAAATATGACATTAGCAACAAGGACGTTGTCCCGCACAGTATATAACATTTATGCAAGATTTGATGTTTTTTTATTGCACAACTAGGCATGGTACTTAACACTTCTGTGAAGTATTATTAAATTTTGACCAGGGGTTTTGGAGATGAAGAGCGCACACCATTATATTATGTCGAGCCCCTGTGTCATTGACCTAGTGATCCAAAACATAAACCATGCGCAACTAGGCATGGTACATTTAACTGTGAAATATCATAACATTTTGACCAGGAGTTTTGGAGATTGATAGCACACAAGAATTTACTATCTCGAGCAATAAAAAAGCATCAAATCTTACATGTACATAAATGTTATATACTTTGCCAGTGCGGTGTTCGTCACTTTCAGTGCTAGTTCTAGTTTACACTACTTTTTGGCCCTTTCAATGTATTGATAAATAGTATATAAAGCAGTTGTGTTTGTTCTTCTCCTGGATATATCTCGATAACTACTGACTTGAATTCAATAAAACTGCAAAGACTGCTTAATCATCAATAGGAGATGTGCTGGCTTCTAATAATTTATGGAAAATAGTCCGGCAGCGATAAGAGATAAGCGATGAAGGATAGGGTTATCTATCACCGGTAAATGCGCGGAAATATGTATATCATAGTTGAGAAACTAATTTAAAGTCATTACTCATGAAAACTGCAAATTTAAATCTTATGACAATCAAACGATGTATCACGCATTTTTTAACTTACTTCTTGTTGCCAAATGTCCAAGAATTATTCCAAGATGCTCTAGACTAAGATAATCTTTGACATTTGACGAGATCGATTCTAGAAATTGTCTCCAAAGCTGTTCCAAGTTTTTGATCAGAGGCTTAACTCCAACCTCACTGAAAATGCACAAATTATATTTACTACCTAATGCAATGTACAACATGGTATATAATGGTACAATTCTATGGACAAAAATTCTTTTAAATGCCAAAAATCTTTAAAACAGTATCAGCAGCATGTGTTGCAGTCTTTGCAGGGACGGAAAACGAGACACCTCTCATACATTGTAGTTCTGTTAGTGTTGAGGTTTCCTTCCTTCCAAGATAAAATGCCATTCTTTTACCTATTCTTCTTACTGACTAATCCAAAGTCACATAATATAGGAAAAGAAACTAAGTCAATATGAAAAGGCAGACAGGCACTCAGGACAACCGGCATAGTATTTCTTATATGCACCTTAACCTTTTATAAACAGATAAAAATTCATCTGCCGTATGCATTTTACACGTGACGTTATCCGGGAAATTGTGGCTAGCACAAATTTGGCTACAAACTCTTTTTCGAACTATTTCAATCCCTAATAATGGTCTCTATGGCTGTGCGAATACAATATACCTTTTTTATCCTGATATCAGTTCAAACTCTTTGATTAATACTTGTGCAAAGGCCACATAGAGCAAAAAGAAAATGCAAATTCAGTGAATTTATATCCCTCGCCATGTGAGGCAAATCACTAAAAAGACCAATTGGAAATTTTTTTTGGTTTGGTTAACTAGTCTGAGGCACTTAAAATGCTGTTGTAGTATGAGCTCCGTCATAGATAACACTATGCCTGATATATACCAGTCCTTTTTGTGACATTCCATACAATAGTTACATAGTTACAGCTCCGGATGGACGGACAATCCCAAAGCAATACCCACAGCCTTCTGTTGTGGATAACTATAACAAACAGTTCCATTGAACAAGAATTTAAAACATTGTGCATTATAAAAACTGTTTCACCCCATTGGGGGCTCATATCTTGGGGGACCAATTTAAAGAATGTTCTTTAGTTTCTATATAGAATATACACATCCTTAAGAGCCTTATTTAAAAAATCCATTTTTCTAAATTTACCTATGTTAGAAACTACAAAGTTGATGAGCCTTTTCAGAAAAAAGAAGCATTTAAAATTGCACAACACCTTTGGTGCCTCATCTCTGATAGGATGTTTTCTTCTGTAAGTGACATCACTTGATTATTGTATGTTTAATTAAATCAGCACTACTACAGTCAAACCTGTGCTACAGACCATCTCCGAATAAAGACCACCCTGTGAATAAAGACCAGCAGGGATATCACAGTGCATTAATTAGTTACCAATAGTAGAAACAACTGTGAATAAAGACTACATGTAAATAAATGGACTACCGGTTTCAGACAAAAGAAAAACATTATTTTTTGAATGTATAAGAAAAAAAAACAATAAAAGGAAAATCACTTTTGAAAGACTAAGATAATCTTAACAAAAGTTGCCCTTGAAACACCGCCTTATGGTGATTACCGTACTATACTAATCTATACTTACTTTGAATTTTATAAAACTATATCCATTGGTTGCTTAGTTATGGTTCCGGACTGACGGTCGGGACGAACAAGCCAAAACAACTTTACTCCACCGGGAACAATAAAATAGGATCTAGGAATACATCGAACTCAAATGTCAAGTGGCCTGAAAACTTTTGCCGTACTTTGATCTACTTATTTTGAATATCAATATACGAACTTAGTTATTTCGAGGCAGTTGTTCCAGGACGATGGGTTGAAGAAGTTCAAATATTTGTAATCTAGGAGAATGGACTATAGCATTCTTAATATTTTTAATGTCGGTTTTTTCTTTGATCTTGTGTTTTGATCAACATACCCCCAAAAGCTAACCAAGAACAATTAGCACGCTAAATTAAGGTATGGAAGGAAACGTCATTGCGCAAAAATGAAATTTGACGAACTGATACACAGACCAGCTGACATCGACTTAACTAGTTAAGATATACTATATTAAACTTCAGATGTACCCGTGCTGGCTCAGACCAGACAATTTCCTCTCAATCAAAGACTGTACAGATATTTTGGACTGGCTCCATCCCTGGAAGGGTTGTTCAGTAGGTAATCCAGCACTAGTTGTTGTTTCAACGTCCATTTCTTCATTTTCTGACATGTCAGAGTCGGCATGCTCCATACACCATAAAATACCTAGAAAATTAAAATTTAAACTTATGAAAGTCAGACAAATATTTGACTTTATTTATTCTTACAGTATTAAACATTTCTCAAAGGTCTGTTTAAATCAATGAAGATACTTAAAGTATCATCCCTTCGTGTGAAGTTACAGCAGGAATGAATAGAAAAAAAGATTTAGTTATTGAATGCATAATTTCTATACCTAGACAATAGACCAGGATGCTATATTAAAGAAATTCGGTAAGTCGGGAAATACAACTGACAGGGGAATCGAATTAATTGTCACTGAATTAAAATGAGATATTATTTTAAAAAACCATGTTTAACGCTAAATAGTGCTCTTTTCTAAAGAATCAAGGTAACAGAATAATGACAATCACTACATATATATATGCCGTCGGCCGGCAGTCTTGTACACATGTGTTTTCTGTCTTTAAAAATTACTTTTTATTTTAACATGTCTACTGGTGGAAAGAAGGCATACCATTTACTAGCTAAATGTTACCTTGAAAAAAAAAAAAAATGTTACCTTGAGAAAAATCTTCCTGATCCACATGTTCTAAAGCTCTAATAGCCATTTCTTGGTCTTGTCCAGCATCGACAAGATTTTGAATGAACGTTTGTCTCTTTGTGTCATCAATGTCTTCTATTCTTTCAAGTCCCGATACGGTCTCTTCGTTGCTGTCAGTCTCCATATGATCTTTTCTATCGACTTCTCCTTTAGCATATAACATAGCTTGAAGTATATCATCTGAAATTTGAATAGCAAGTTATATATATATCAGCTTTTCTTTAGTGGGCTAAATAATAAATGCGCCATTATTATACATGGAAATGTCTAACCATGATATTCATTTACAGAACATGAATAGCGAAGTTAAAAAGCAAGGGGAATAGGTGACAATTGAAAACACCAGCTTTGTGTCTCCTTTTGCGCTTTTTGTTAAGATCACTGAAATGTTTCCGAAGAGGGGATAAACATAATTTCAGAGAAGCTGTTTGCAGTCAAACTAAAATATCTTGTACAAACCTTCTGTACAGTCTGGTTTTACCGCAGATAGAAGTGGATAAATCAAATATGATGGCTCAATATCTGTTCCAAATCTCATTAGTTCTCTTTGCAGAATCACTAACTGATCCACAGTGAAGTAGTTCAAACACAAATAGGACTTGCGTTTGTCTTTGATATGCTCAAGCCATTCATCATGGCAGGCTTCCATAAACCTTACGATTTCAGGTATCATGTCTTTGAGGTCTTCATTCACGGCTGTTCGCCCCTAAATTTATGAGCATGTGATGCACATCACTCTGTTTGTACCACGTTACAAAATATATGCATGTAAAATATTTAATTTAAACAACTAAGTTGGTCCTTTTACTCCTTTGTCAAATTCAAATTAAAAACATTCAACATTATTTAGTTCCTCTTTTGTTTCTTTCAAAAAGAACATTTCAGTGTCGATTTAATTCTTAAAATTATGTTGTAAAATTATGTCACTTACATAGATTTATGCAATCAAAAATATATAACTTTTTTTAACAAGGCTGATTATAAATTTACCTTCAACTGTGGAACGTCTTCATCCTGTCCGAAATTTATAACTATACAAACCGGTCTTCTTTGGTCAGGGTCACAAATAAATCGAGCAGACCATTCTTTAAAGAGAACACAGCCCGAACTATGTAGTTTGACATAAAACTTGCTAAGCCTTGTTACGCTGTCGAATATCTGCAAAAACCAGTTCATAATGTTTTCTTATGCAAAATAAAATATGGTTTATATATGTAAGTGGTACGATATTCACAATAAATATTAACTAGACCTATCACTACTTGTGATCAATACCCCCGAAAGACTGTTTTATAAACTGAGGAAGTTCGTAGTAACAGAATACCTTGCAGAAAAAAATTAAAAAGAGATATTGTCCTTGGCATTAACTCTGTATTTTGTCAAAATGGAGTTATGGTTCTTGTGCACTGCACTTCCTCTCATTTTGCTGGACAATTGTATTAAGTTCTATTGAATTCCTACCAGTAGTTTTCAAGTTATGCTCTGGACAAGGAAAAGTAACAAAGGGCAATCACTCTGTAATTATTAAAGAAAGAGTTATAGTTCTTGTACACTTCACTTCCTCTTATTGTGCTAGACCATTGTATGAAGTAATATTATATTCCAATCAGTAGTTTTCAAGTTATGCTCTGGACAAGGAAAAAAACAAAGGGTAATAACTCTGTAATTAGTCAAGATGGAGTTATGGTTCTTGTGCACTGCACTTCCTTATATTGTGATTGACCACTATATGAAATTGTTTTGAATTCCAACCAGTAATGTTCTAATAATGCTCCGGACAAGGAAAAGTAACAAAGGGCAATAACTCTGTAATGAGACAAGATAGAGTTATGGTTATTGTGCACTAAAATGTTTCTCAATGTACTTGACCATTGTATGAAGTTGTATTAAATTCCAATCAGTAGTTTTCAAGTTATGCTCAGAACAAGATAAAGTTTCAAAGGGCAATAATTCTGAAATTAGTCAAGATAGAGTTATGGTTCTTGTACACTGTACTTCCTCTCATTGTGCTAGACCATTGTTTGAAGTTGTTTCGAATTTCAACTAGTAGTTTTGAAGTTATGTCCGGACAAGGAAAAGTAACAAAGGGCAATAACTCTTTAATTAGTCAAGATGGAGTTATGGGTTTTGTGCACTGCACTTCCCCTCAATGTGCTTGACCATTGTATGAAGTTGTATTAAATTCCAATTAGTAGTTTTCAGCTATACTTCCGCTTAAAAAACATTATGTGAAGAATCAAGTCAATCCCTTACATACTTTTCGCGTATGCCCTGGACAAAAATTTTACATAAAGGGGGATAATTCATGAATTCCCAGACAAACGGACGGACAAACGTTCAATGTATAGTGTAACGATATGGACACAGAAAACGACATTGTAGGCCAGAGAACATTATTATTTCTCTTCTGCAAAATGCATGTTCATCAACGTTTCTTGCATATAAACTGTAAATAGAGTTAGCCATAAATTGTAGACAAGATTTAATACTCACCATGGTAAATCTCTCTACATTATCTGCGCCTTTCTCAGCTTTGCCAGCCACCAACATAAGTCTACTTTGTAAATCTTGCAACTGAGAAAATGTATAGTCTCTCAACTGCCGTTTGCCCTTCTCCTCAGGTATGGTCACTCGAATGGTGTCTTCAACTGTCTGTTTTTTGGAAAAGAAACAAAAGCAGTCCCTCATAAGTGACAAATGCCCCTAAAGAGGTGTCTCAGTCTGTGACCCTGACCTTAAAGATGTGGGCCATGTACACGCGCATGACACCTTATCTCCATGTGCTGAAGATCTGTTCTGATTCATTTTAAAACTTTCAATGTATATCAGAGTAACAATCCGGACATGAAGTATGACCTTGCGATTCAAGGTAAGGACGCCGGACTTGCACGTGACATGTCATCTCCAATGGGTAAACAATAGCGTCATGCTATTTTTAAATCATTGCATGCTTGAAAGAGTTACCATGTGCACAGGATTACATTAACTTTGAACTTTTAAGTGTGACCTTGGCCTTTAAGGTAGGGTCGTGGTTGTTGTACGAGACACGTTGTCTTGATGTGCCGAACATTTGTGCCAAGTTATTTGAAAATCCATCCATACATGACACAGTTACAGTCCGGACACAAATTTGTGCATATATACAGGATTCCATTACCTTTAGACCCTAAGTGTGACCTTGACCTTTAAGGTAAGAACGTATGTCCTGCACGCGACGCGTTGTCGTGATTTGCTGAACACCTGGGCCCAGTTATTTTAAAATCCTTCAACTACAAAGTTACAGTCCAAACACGAATGCTGGCATATATATAGGATTCCATAACCTTTAAACTGTAAGCGTGACCTTGACCTCCAAGGTTAGGACGCTGGTCTTTCAGGCGACACGTTGTCAGGATGTGCTGAAAATTTGTGCCGAGGTATTTCAAAATTCTATAATGCATGATAAAGTTACAGTCCGGACAAAAAAGCGTGCATACATACAGGACTCCATTACCTTTGAGGTAGGGACATTGGTCTTGCACGCAACACGTTGTCTTGATGTGCTGAACATTAATTTTGTGCTAAGTTATTTTAAAACCTTTCAATGCATGATAAAGTTACAGCCCGGACAGGAACATATTTAAGGACGGACGGACGGACGGACGGACGGACATACGAACGGACGGAGGTGCGATTTTAACATGCCCACCTGTGTGGGCATCAAAACAAATAACTTACTAAAAGTGTAAACAAGTAGCATACATAAAATATGACGTTTATTCAACCGCTTTTACTGGTACAAAAGGGTTAGTTACATAGTAATATGATAGTAAATTGTCGAATTTGCTCGAGTCGTCTACTGGATCGTACGAGTGCGGAGAACGAGCATTGTCCCATCGCGTTAGAGCCAATCCTGCTTCTGGATCACATTTCTATGATGATGACCCTTTCAATGTACACCGTTGGATACATAAACAAAACGCAAAGATCCAATTATAAGCGACGTTTTTAACGTCGTTGACATGCAAGAATTTTTATATTATGTATACAATAAAAAGGGCTTTAAATGTAGTACTGAGCTCTAGAATGCCGTTTTTCATCGAGTCATGTATCGGATGATACGAGTGCGAAGCACGAGTATGATTCTTCCCCGCCGATAACAATCCAGCACCTGCATCACATTTCTTTGATTATGACCATTTTATTATTTACCTTTGGGTTCTTGCCCACACTAATACTTTTAATCTTAAATTACGTTTAAACATAGAAAAGGAGAAAAAACTAATTAGAGCTAAATAGGTTTTGTATGCGACGTCATTTATTTGACGTTACAGCAAAAAGAAGACGCAACGATCCACTTATAAGCGACGTTATTAACGTCATGGATATGCAAGAACTTTCTATGGACCAACGGGAAATACCCTCACAAAACGTTTGGTCGTTTGGCAATACGGAATCAGATGTTTACATGTACATTTGTACTTGACCTTTAAGGACGGATATGTTTGCGATATTTTGCGGAAAAAACATACGATCAATGTTAAACTGACTTACAGACCAGCAGGTCATATGCCACAGGTCATCAATGCAAACGATGTTATGTATTGGAGAAAATATGTGTTTAATAAATCATTTTGAATTAGAAACTAGTTTATATAGACCATTTTATAGAGACTACACTGCACAAACTCAGAACGAATATTTATGTGACAAATGGTACTAGTTAACATATAATCCTCCGTGACGTAGTTGTACGTTGTAGCAAAGTCTAGGGTCCGATCCCCATAACTAACATGGTAATAGTATCTATGACATGGTTGTAGTAGGCAAAACAATTTACACATCACCATACACATGGTTAATTCCTTCTGCAGTGAGTCTCGAAATTGCAAACATTTGTTTCACAATCGAGAATAAATAAAACAGTTTAGATCAGAGTTATTTAGTAAAATGTTTACCAAAACATTTGCATCCAGCATTTTTGCTTTTCCATGCATGTTGAAGGTTTGGCGACCAACCGTAAATGTACCATCAGAGTTAATCGCTGCCATTTGCATCATTGAGGTAACCTCCACAGATCCATGAGCCTCTTTAATTTCTTGAAGCCAGTCAAGCTGAAAATTTGTGTCCTCCTAAAATGTAGATAATTAACATACATTAACGTAATGCTTAACAAACCGAAAAGGCGCTATAGATAATGTTATATGGTATATAACTGCCTCATGACAGCGCATCAGACAATAATTTCACTTAAAGGCAATATTTAAAATTCACCAAGAGGGTTTAAATTCGTTAATTTATCCTATATTATGTTTATTGCTTGACATACATGTATATTCACTTCAGTGAAGTTTCGAATAAATCCACTGAGATGACTCAGCGAAATATCACAGTAATGTGTGTTCAACACTTTATCCAAATTGCTTTATTCAAACAGGAGACACGATTTGCAGTCAATTATTACCTAGTTCTGAGTTTGAATTGAATAGGATCATGACAGTACCCAGAATCTTCAACATGACTTGTGCTTTGATACAGTTATGCAATAAAGGAGCAGGTTGCACGTAAGTGCAGCAATAGAAGAACTACATGTAATGTAGTAAACAGGAGGGTATTGTGAAAGTTTTCAACTTTCTCCAATGTCTGTTGTACACTCTATCTTATACCGGTATAATTATTATAACTAATTCCAAGTTTTGCATTAACTATTTAACAACAAAACGATATAATAAAAGATATACTCACAAGCTGTTTTGGTAATTTCGAGTTCACACCAAGCTCCCGCCAAACAAGTTTACATAATTCAAGAAGTTCTGTGTATCCACATTCCTTCTTAAGGTCAAAAATGAGTGGCGCATATCCCGTCACCGCTGAATGCAAAGCTTGTACCTTTCCAATATTGTAAGGATCGTCGCCAATGGACATTAATGCCAAATCAACAAATACCTGGAGTTCTTTCAGTCCAGCTTAACATTTAAAAGAAAACAAAGATATATATTGAACTAACTTGTTAAATTTAAAATTTGCGAAAACATACCACTAGTATGTTTTTAATCTGCAAATTAAATGAATCTTTTTCGTGAAGAGAAAAGTAAAAACAATATCAAATCAATTCAAAGTAAATTTTTAAAAGCGTCTTCCTACCAATGTTAAACGGAAAATCGATACATGATTTAACAGTCTTTGCAAACTGAAGATATAACTATCCGGTACAAAGTTTTACCATCAAAAATGCCTAAAAATATTTTATATATGGAAAGATCAAACAGTTCAAACAGTTCAAATATTTCTGTTTCTTCAACAAACATTAAAAATATAATTCAGTGCATATTGATATATATATTTATGACAGTATCATAAAACATGGTTCAGTAACACGGGTTTATAAGTAATATAAGCAGTCTGATACATGTAACTTTAACAACCAAAACCCGTTTGGGTCTCACTTCAAAGAGGTTTCAGAAAGGACTTATTTTGAAATTATGGTTTCAAAGAAGAAGAATTTGTTATAATAATAAGTGTCTAAACAATTATGATAGAGTTGGAAAAACAACCAATCCACACTGGCCCCTTTAATTTTAAGAGATCATCGGTATTAGGTTATTATTTGTCCGATATGAAATACATTCAGTTCAAACACATGTATTTTAAACATTATATATGGAATTTATAGGAAAACGCACTCAAATATACTATTCAACATGCCTTCTGGCTGATGTTAGTTGGGCCGCATTAAGGAAACATTGCTACAAAGATGTGTTCCAATACTCTGATCCATATTACAGATACTTCTACGAGAGAACAGATTATTTGTTTGATTATAATAATTTATATATTCCCGATAGCGAAACAAATTCTTACAACTTAGATTAATCGCTCTCGAAAAAATTCACTCCTGATGAAATCAACCTCAAAGAGAGAAGGGAGGATTAGATATGGACAGAAAGGTCTGTCTTATTTTTAAATGATATGGCAACAAAACGTTAGCACAAAGTATTTTTGTTTTAAATAGCAGAGAGTATTCGTTAATTTGCGGCAACTACACGTAATTAGAAATGACTTTTTTGTATGTAAATTAAATACATGTTATATTATAGAAGAACTATATTTAAAAAAGATTGTGTATGTGAAAGAGATGGGTAGCTAGATATCATAGTAAAAAATATGTCAAATTGTATCTATATACAGTTAGAAGGCGCCGAATGTCACAGGGTAAAAAATTGTGCAACCTGAACGGGACGCGCACCCTGTACGCTTCGCTTACAGGACAAATGCTCTCCTGACTAGGCTAACCGGACGCTTACACTTTTTCTCCTATATTGTGATTAAGGTCGTGCCGTGACCTGTGTATCAGGTAAACAAACTTAATCCTTATCCTTCTTATCAAATATGTTACTCTAAATACTGACCGTTATTCACTGGTCGGGAAAGTATAACTTCTCAACACTCATAATTAGCATTAGTTTAGAGGTAACAATATTATTGAACTACAATTTACTTAATTGTTTACGTAGAGCAGTATGATCAGAAAACATGTATTACTAAGAATTGGAAATATTAAAGACAGATGACAAATAGCACGATATGCGTAAAGCTAATTTTGAGTTTTTATGCTTAGATCAACGTAAACTTTAAACAAAATCTACATGCATAACGTACAAGTGTGCATTGATTCCTTTAACCACTGTACCAGAGGCTGGCATTTCAAAAATGTATTCAAGCAATTTGCTCTTTGGGTTGAAAAATCCTTCAAAATGTCGAACGCGGCAATCAGTGAATCATCAAATTCTTCCATGTTGAGTTTACTTTCTGCTTCCTGCAAAGACATGTAAACATTTTTATTGAATATATTCAAAGATAATCAGAAAAGCCTTTACCATTGTACCAGCATTTTAACTTTGTAAGATAAAAACGATTAGACAGAAACCTGCGTTTCAACAGTATTTCAATTACCAGTATTTTGTTTGTCCGTCTCTTTAAAGCCAGTTACTATCTTCAGTATTTTGTTAACACTGTATAAATGAAAGATCATACAGTGTTTCTCTGATGTAGGTCAGGATATTCAAAATAGAAATAATGTAAGTGAAACATTGCAAGAACTATATGCACAACAAGACTTCATATTAAT
The DNA here is from genome assembly GCA_032359765.1 of Saxidomus gigantea. Classification (NCBI taxonomy): domain Eukaryota; kingdom Metazoa; phylum Mollusca; class Bivalvia; order Venerida; family Veneridae; genus Saxidomus; species Saxidomus gigantea. Next base: position 11,927 of record JAUMHA010319909.1, on the reverse strand, counting down.
GCTTCCGGCAAAGTTTTATGAAAATCCAGCGAGGTGTTTTGAGAAGAAGCATGGACAAGATTTTCTGTTTTTAGGTCCCTGTGACCTTGACCTTTGACATTTGAGCTAGTAACCAAATTATAATATGCACAACCAGACATCATACTGATACTTCCGGCAAGATTTTATGAAAATCCGGAATGGGGTTTTGGAGAAGAAGTGCGGGAAATATCTTTGTGTTCAGGTCCCTGTGACCTCGAACTTTAAGCTAGTGACCCTAAATCAAAATATGCACAACTACACTTCATACCAATGCCTCCTGCAAAGTTTTATGAAAATCGAGCAAGAGGTATTTGAGAAGAAGTGCAGAAAAGATTTTACTGAATAGCAATATGTCATCTAAGTACGCCAAATGTTTTCAAAGTCCCATAACTCATACAAAAAGCAATGAAGCGTAAAACTCCTGACAAAATGCACAACTACATTTGGTACTTAACATTTCTACAAAGTTTCAGTAAAATGCATTCAGGCGTGTTGTAGGAGTTGTCCGTACAACCTTCCTGACAGACAGACTGACATACAGCACAAATCAATATGTCTCCCGACATAACAATCACACTCAGAGAATTATTATCCCAAGTCGAACAAGATATGAAGAATTGTAAGAAAGAATCAGCACTTTAAGAGAAACAAAGAATATTGTAATGTTCCTAAGTCAAATATACAGGGAAAATGTGAAGGGGCATCACTCTAGTGCTATTAATGTCACCATGTAAACTTGCAGAGCCCCATTTCCCTATAGTAGTTAATATTTGTACCAAGTTTTATTCAAATACTTTAAAAAGTTATGGCCTCAGACGAACGTAATGACGGACGGACGGAGAGACGAAGCTTTCTCATTTTCGCGTTAAAGCCAATCCTACTACTTTCTTTGATGATTGCAATACCGGTATCCCAGTCCTACTGGTCTTAGTTTTTGACAATTAATCTTTAATAGTCTTCTTTTTATTTCATTTGTATTCAATACTTAGTGTAAATATAAAACAGGAATTGAAACAACGTACCACTGCAATCAGTTTGATCTGTTCAAAGTCTCCGACGAGATAATACTCTTGTTTGAACTTCAATAACGATTTTGCACCTTTTCTGCATGTTTCTAGATGTCTGTATTTTTTCAACTGATCTTTTCGTTTCTCTATTACTTTATCTGGTACTCTTAGAGCTCTTAGTTCTTCGGCTATCATTGTGTAGTCTTCACGAAACATGTGGCCAATGAGCGTTTCAAATTCACAAAACAGTATTTTTCCAGTATCAATTCTGTGCGATAAATCTTCCCAGCTGAAGCAAATAACAAACATGTACTATCTTGTACATAACTTTGAATACGTACGTGATGCCAAGTTTTATGATTTGTTGTTTGTTTTACTCGTGGTCTTCTATTAGTATTTAAAATTCACGCTTTTCAATATATTCAAAGTCCTATTACTCACATGTTAGGGCTTTAACGGTAATAAAAGTACAATGTACGTTATATACATTAGATGATCTTACATGGCCTACTGTGGAGGACTGGGTTGTCCTGACCCTCGGGAAAGCGGAGGGGAAAGGAGCACCGAGCATAACGAGGTTCCGATATATAGCTTCATGTATAGTGCTTGGTCGCATCCAAAACTGTACATTATTAAAATGTGAAACAAAACAATATTGATTAAATCCGAAACAGAAATTTTCCTGATACACAGTTACGTTGATTTATGTGACGATACCATTTACACTGATTTAATTTACTGTTTTTGTTTACACGGTGAGTTATCGAGAGAAATTTCGACGTCCTTTATCTTGAAAGAAATGCAGTTACTGTCCGCCATTTTGGTTTTGAAAAACGCAACACTTTTTCCATTAATGCAGGTTTGTTATTGGACCTGCACAACTTAAGGCTTCTGTGAAGCAGAATTAAATTCTGACCAGGGGTTGTGGAGATTAAAAGCGCACAGGATATTTCTATCTCGAGCCCCTGTGACTTTTGACCTAATGACCGAAACATAGACCATGCACAACTAGGCATGGTACATGTACTTATCACTTCTGTGAACTATCATTAAATTCTGACCAGGGGTTTCGGAAGTTAAACGTCCACAAAATTTTACTATCTTGAGCCCCTGTGACCTTGACCTTTGACCTAGAGACCCGAAACATAGACCATGTACAACTAGGCATTGCACTTATCACTTGTGTGAAGATCATTACATTCTGACCAAGGGTTTTGGAGATTTAGCGTCCACAAGAGTTTACTATCTCGAGCCTCTGTGACCTTGACCTTTAACATTGAGACCCGAAACATGTACCATGCATAACTAGGTATTGTACTTATCACTTGTGTGAAGTATTATTAAGTTCTGATCAGGGGTTTAGGAGATTTAGTGTCAACAAGATTCCGTCTACAGACGGACGGACGGACGGACGGACAGACAGACAGACGGACTTACTCACCAGACGGACTTTGTGATGTTATCCTTTTGATTTTTCCTTTGATCTTTTTTTACCCCACACTACAATTATTTAACCCCACAATACCATTTTTCATCCGTGAATGACGGAATGAACTGAAACAACTTCATAATGCTAAGTTGTACTCAAACCCTAACCCCCTAATGTCTACTGCGCATGTACGGACAAACGGACAGACGGACAGACAAGCTGAATCCAGTAAACCCCCCCCCCTCCTTACACTTTGTGTTCGGGGGGTTAAATAAATTATATTGATAAACATTCCTAAAATTGGATGCTCTTTCTTGTGACACCACATTTCTTTTCGCAATCAACTCTCTATTCAAGATTACATGGATATTTGTTACGAATAATTTTCGTCAGTTCAAGCGTTATTGCGTCCCCTGATAATTCGAATCATTTCTAAAACTGAAATACATTTACTTGAAAATTAATAAAGATCTTTATTCTTATGAGATCTTAGCTTAAGTTGATGAAAAATCTGACTATCTTCTACATATAATGTACCATAAAACGTATATCTGAAATAACAGAATGTTCATTCACGAAAGTAGTTCGGATGCTGTCAGGTAAGCGCGCGATGATCCTTTCCTAGGGAAAATATAGGCTTATCTCTTCCCTCCGCCGGGATACGCCAGTACTTTCCCCGGGGGTATGCAAATATGTATATATAAATATCATACTTAAGATTCAGCATTTCTAAAAAAGAAAACTGTCCTATCTACTTAAAGCAGTCAATTCTTGACTGTGGCTTGTGCGGTCTTGGCAGCTAAGGAAAAATGACCATTTATAGCCTTTCTTTGCTGTTACGATTCGCTTATGTCTTACAAAATTGTTTACAACTTCAATCAAAGTTATAACGGATTTAAATTAGTTTTGGGCAAACTTTCAGTTATTCAAAATACGTGACAGCGTTTTGAAAAATGTTTCAGAAAGATAACAGCATTTTCACCATTTTAGTAGTAAATCGCTACATTATAACATTATACGGGCAGCCTTATGTCAAACGTTTACATTAGAAAACGGAAACTCAATGTTTTCTAATATTCTCAAGGGGGTAGTTCTACCATATCTTATACAAAATGTATAAACACTTTTTGTACATTATTTCAGCGGTGTTTAACAAAGTACATTACAGTAAGAGTACAATGTAACACTTAATCATGTTACATGGCCCTGAAATTTAACTGGCAAATAGTCAAGGGTGTAACAAAATACTAGAAACAGTCAGTTGTTTTGTATGTTCTATTACCTTTCCGATACTGGTTGCCAAATTCTGACAATATCATCAAGGGTTGCACAGTTGTCACCATTTTGGTCACAGTGTGTATCCCACAGTCTCATAAAAACTGAACTCTTCTGATACAAATGCATTTTTGGCAAGATTGTTTCTATTTGAGTAGGGATATTAAATGTCGTAACGGTTGGTATGAATTCAGTAATGTTTTTCACTTCCGTGATTAATGCCGGCTCACAAAACTCTTTAAGCATGTGTTCTTCAATGTTTCCTTGTTTCTCTAGTACAAGATCCAAATCGGACACATCAACTGAAAATATGTAATATTTAGCCCAATAACAATTCCAATTAAAAATTTTAAGCCGTAGTTTGAAATCATGATGTAAAACCGTGTAATAACTTTACTGATAAGTCATTACATGTAGAAAAAAAGATTGGCGTACATTGTTGACAAGGGAAGAATTTCCAAACATCGAAACATTATCAACATTGCAAATGTTCTTAAAGATTTACATTTTTCCATGACATTTTATTCCTTGTTTAGAAATATCAACGCCCAAGTGATCTTTTACGTGTTTCGATATTAATACTCCTACAAAGTCCATATTTTCAAGCTAGTTCTAATGAGGTATTGCCTTGGAGTCCCTACACATGCACCATATCGTGTGCAGTAGTATAATTTTTTTAAAGATACTAATAGTTTTAGTAATAAAACAACTACCCTTAATTGAACAATATTACAATAGCTATTGATTTTAAAAAAAGAAGTGACAAAAAATAAATAATAAATTATAAGCATTCCAAGTTATTTCATTCTACGACCAATGGTTCTACAGTTATGGATCGGAAACAATTTTTTATTTATAGGTCCTGGTGACCTTGACCTTTGACCCAATATCAATATTGGTATTCCACTGGCAAGACCAATAGGCCTACCAAGTTCTATATTTTTAGGACAAATGGTTCTTCAGTTATTGATCGGAAACCATGTATGACGGACAGACAGACGTCCATTGCAAACAATTATAAATTTTTACAGGTACTGAACTGACTACATAAAGTTTATTCTACATAACTCTTCTACTAATAGCACGAAGAATACTGTTCGCTCAACATATTTCTAAAATATATCTGCCCTGGAGTTATATTATTATAAGTAAAAGATTCATTCATTTACAAACTCTACTTCTAACTGTCATACATCCATAAGCTGCAGGCGGCAAATGATTTTGCCTTTTCTACTAGTGTACATCATGAACGTCTGCATATCTATGCACTCTGATTGTGATCTGCTTTTGTCGCTATTCATCCAGTGCATTTTAGTACATAATAGCATCTTTAATCCAACTAATTGTGACAAAAAAATATTAAGAATAAAAGTATGGATATCTTTAACTTCTTTAGCTTAAAAAGGAAACATGATACATACATGCATAAATATGAACAGAGACGCAATCTCTAAAATGTCACTTTTAGTAGACCAACAGACAAGACTAAGATCACTCAAAGGTATATTATCAGAAATAATACATGTTATAGTGACACAGATTCCAGAATTTACCTTTCGTCAGTTTCTTACAAAGGAATACCAGAGTAATGATGAGTTCAGCTTTAGACAAAAACTTGTCGAGTTCCTTCTTGCGAATCTCAACTGCAGTGCGTACACGTTGCTTTGAAAAACACTTTTCCTTTTCCGTCTCTGTTTCTTTTATCAGTTCAGCAATTTCTGCAATCTGTTCAGCATGATTGTGAAACAAGCGCAAATCTCCAACTGTGATCTTGCCATTCAGTATCTCGTCCACACGCGTATCCAACACTGATACTACCTTCATCAGGTTTAATTTGCATTCATCATTCAAAAGGTCCCTCTGCTGCTTTGAGACTAAAGAAATTTGTTTTTGATAAAATTCATTTCTAATTCAAAAACTATTAGTTATCTTAGGCTTATATATTTCATTTCATTGACTTTTAAAACCTAAACTGTTTGCATATCGACCTTAAATTTTAAATTCTCTGTATATTCGGCGCCTACGAACTTGTCTTGCCCTAAAAGCTTAGAGTAATTTCTTCAAATCTGAATGATTAAAATGATGCTGAACATGATGATTCGCTGCAGTCTGATGCAATACAGTAACTGAAGTTATGAACAACAGATTAGAGGTTTCTTTTCATATGCAGGACTCCTAAAATTTTATACTAAAAAACCATTACACAAATTAAAAGATTTATATATGCTCACAATTATGCATCAAATGCCCGTAGTAACGCGTAACAGCTAAATGCATAATGGTAAATAAATGATACTATAGAGATAAACAAGAGAAACACTTTGATCTGGTGACCTATTGTTTGATCTCATGTTGCCATGTCCTAATCTCTACACAGAACTCCTGGTGATATTAAGCGGAAAATATTGTCAAATTTCGGGTCACTGTGAACTTGAACTTTGACCCACTGACCCCAAAAACGATAGGGAACATCTATAGGTTGCAGGCAACGTTCTGAGCAAGTTTGATGAAAGCTGAATGAAAATGGTGTGACCTGTAGAGTGTTATTAAGGAGACGCTATCGGAGGTCACTATGACATTGACATTTCACCCACTGTCCCTCAAAACAATAGAGATTATCAGCAAGTTTCATGAACGTCAAATGAAAAGTGTGCCTTTACAGTTTTAAAAACGAAAACATTTACGGACAGAAAGACAGACGGACGGACGGACAAATCATCATGGCATATGCTTTGATGGACTTTGTCCGGTAGAGTTGATAAAATATATTGAATTGCGTCTGATAACGTCTGAGTTTTCAACATTTAGGAGATGTCGGCATAGCAATTAAATTCATATAGACAAAACGAGTTCCATACGGTAACTGTCGCTTCTATGGAAGGCCAAACCTGTATACGGTTAATTACGTTATGGACGTCCAAAGGATATAGAGCTTGCCACGTGCATTTTCGTAAAATAATAGCCGAAGATAAATATAGAAAACATATCGACCGTAAAATTATGCTAATAGAGGTCAGGATGATCAGGTCAATTTGTCTGAGTAATATACTGTCGGCAATTTACGAAATTTCAATTAAGTGATGGAAATTAAGCTTACATTTATTTACTTACAGAATATTTTCATAAACTGAAAAATTGGGGTCCATTTCAAAATTTGTCGTAGGAACTCCCGAGATCTAACACATGTAGCACGTTGCAGTATATTCTTAAATTCTGTGTCAAACATTTTTGACAAGAGATCTCCGAACTTGTCCCGCTCCTTTTCCCCGAGATATCCAAAGTCTAGTCCAAATGACCGATCTATTGCCTAGTTAGTGGAAATGCAAAAATATAATTAATTGAGTTAGACAATTACAGGCATACCACAATTTTCATTCAAATACATACTCCATGATAAAGCTAAGAAGGCCGACATCTCTAATTCATTCAGTTCCAAATGAGACAATGCATACATCACCCATATACATGTACTAGCCTAGCTATATGTATCGTATATAGATATATTGAAAGTCACATGAACTGATTAACTTACTACTGGCAATAGCATTGGTAATAACGATGGATATTACCCGAATCATGTGTCTCCGAATAAAGCACTTAGACTTAAATTAAAATATATATATATATATATATATCTGCGGAAACTTGAGAAAACATGAAAACTTACATCAATAACACTGACTATTTGACTTAATATGTGCTTAATTGTATAATTAGTTATAATCTTATTTCACCAAGATTGGGAGAGTAAATGCATCAACAGATATGTTCAGATATATTTCACTCCGCCGTTTCTGTTCCGTACTTTTACGACAATTGCAGAGGTGAAAGTTCGGACAACTGTTACAGGTTTTTATGTAAATATCATAATATGCATCATAATTCGAAATAATAACATTTATTCTGTTAAACACGCACAAAAAATGACATTTTGTTTCATTAAACGCCCCTGGCCTTGCATATTTTTCATTTCCGCAAGCGTGAATCTGGTTGAAAGTTCTGAGCACTATCTTTATGGAGTCCATGTAATTAGTTACGTGGTAATTAATAGATAGTAGACCATTCAGCTCATTGCTTAATATCAAGATGGGTTCCGTGAATGTTCAAACCAGACAATATTTGACAAGGATGAATATTTCTAGATAGCTTTTTATGTTTCTGTGAAACCCAGGAAACAGTCTCAGGAGACCTGCGATCAAGGATGAGACATGGATGCATCAGTTTGATCATGAGTCAAAAGGTCAAAGCAAGCAGTGGAAACATTATGGTTCACCATCACTGAAGAAGTTAAAGCAGACGACATTAGTAGGTAAGATTATGGCATCATTTTTCTTGGATTGCAAGGATGTAATCATGGTGGATTACAGTATCTTCAGAGAGGTCAAACCAGCACTGGACAGTGCTATGCTAATCAATTATGAGAGCTTAAGGAGAACATTAAAAACAAACGGGTAGGAAAATTCAGAGTAGGTATCCTTTTACTTCATGATGTTGCACATGCGCACACTTTGCAAGTTGCAGCTGCTAAGTGTGGATTTGTACACCCACGTCCCCCGTTATCATCTGATCTAGAAACTACGAATTTGAAATGCGTGTGATTCAATTTTAAAGTGAAAATTACGTCAGTGGTGCTGTTCAAGCATTTTAGGTAGATTAGGACAAACACTTCTTTCGAGACCGCATCAATTGAGTTGGAGCATCGCTGGACCAAATGCATTCAAATAAATAGTGATTATGTTAAAAATAAAATGATTAAAATCATCAGGAAGTTTTGTTCATCATTTCATCGTATCATAGTTATGAATAGTTTCCATCCGACCTAAGGAAATTCGCGTGACTTTCGATGTTAGAAGAAATCGGAAAAAATGCCTTAGTGGTTTTCTAAGAAATCCATGTACTTATCAATATTTCCTGACAGTAGATACAACTTAATCATGCGTTTAAAATAAACAGCATACATGCTCTGTTTTTACAGATGAAAACTTAACAAGTTTCAACTCATTTGCATGAAAAGTGTAGCAGTTACATTGTTGATCGGGAGAAACATAATTTAACAAATTAAAGGGAAGTGATTCGTAAATGGAACAAGCTTGTGTTATGGTTCTTAGGCTCAATACTTCCTTCTTATGTACTCTATTAATGTGCGTAATCTACAGTTAATTCCTTGAATAGATTTGGAGTAATGCTTAAGACAAGAATAATTTCAGTTTTTAAAAGGAGATCATTCAAAACTGAGGTAAAGTAGAGTTATTGTGATAGAATACTACACTTTCTTTAAATATCTACTACCACTTTGTCTGTTATCAAGTACCTGTGTATCTGTATCATAGTTTTGGGATAATGTTTCCAACAACCATTATTTCATCAGAATAACTAAGATTAAGATTATTAAAAACTCGGGTATGCTAGGAGAGTTGGTTATTGGTCACCACTACACTCACTCTCAATGGCGTGTAAAATATCAACTGAAATCCTTATATAGTTGTCTAGTTATACTCCGGGAAATCATTTTTCATAAAGAGATACAATTCAAGATTTGCATAAGCTAGAGTTATGGTTCTCTGCCAATGTAATTCTCCTAAATGACCTTTATCAATGTATAAAGTGATATACTCAAGACAAGAAGTATTTGGATAGACGGACAGAAGGACGGGCTAACCAACAAACAGATGGTCAGACAAAGCAGTGACTATATGCTCCCCTCTTCAAAGAGCATTAAAATACAATAATAAGTGATGAAGTATTGTTTAAAATTATTTAGTTTTTTATAAGTTTTGCAAATATAATGAAATCTCAATCAAATCATGTCAGCGGCAATTTGAATAAAAATACTAAATGATGTTTGCGCATACTTCCTCCATAACGCATTCAGAGTTGACATGCTGATATCATTAATTAATAAATGAGAAATACCATTAATTAATAAATGAGAAATATAGCACATTACTATGAATTTTAGAATCTAAAGAAAAGATCTGATGTTACCTTAAATGCAATTTGTTTCAGACATAATTGCATTTTGGGATGACATGCATCAACCTTCTGACAATAAAATTTCACAAACGTCTCTTTGCAGCTACTCTTACCCTCAACCTTTCAAGAAAAGGGATAGTTTATGAAAATATACTATGTTAACTTCCGGATAATCAAGATGTTTCACTTATATCAAAGGTGTGTCAAAATAAACAGGATTTCATTACAACTTTTGCAACAAAAAGGTGCAATATTGGTCTAAAGTACTGTACAAAGGATATCGGTTGTACTTCTTGATATATAAATACTTAATACTTAGTTTTTTGTTTGTCTAATCTTTTAATAATACTATATAAGACACTAAGCAACGGTGTAAATACAAGATAAAATCAAACTTTTGATTATATTAAGAAAATATCTGCGTATATAGAAAACACATTCTGCATTTAGAAATCAAGAATAAAATACCTCATCAATATTGAATATATATATAAGCTTTACGTGGAATTGTAATACTTACAAAGTATGACAAACTACTTTCCACAGCATCTGTCATTGATTTATTCCATATTGCTTCTATTTTCTCGTGCACTGTTTCATGGTGAATCATGAAAGAGTCCCATATCTGGATGAAATGTAAAATATATAGATTCTTGTTAATCATATTCAAAATTTTACATTATGTGTACTGTGTAAAAATATTATATGATATATTTATTTATGCTATCCCTTGTAGATTTATTCAACTTTTAAACTTTTATGGTAAACTATTGATAATTGTTTCATAAAAATAAATATATGTTCAATAAGTCGTTTGGATATTTTGCAATAAGAAAATTTTGTGTAAAACATACAAAGTCGGAGTATTGTAACGTTACGATTCAATTATTTAAAGTGATATATCCGTTCAAACTTGCCATCATTGTTTTAAATAAGATATAAATCACAATTTCTACCCCTAAGATAATGAAAATTGCCAAAAGTACAAACAAAACATATGAATCTGTATAAAAGTTATATTCCCAATGAATATAGAGAAAATCTGTAAAAATCGTTTTTACTATCCTAGTCAAAATTTATAAATCCACCCTTTCTGTATATTTGCGTTTATATATGTCAATTAAACAAATAATTCAGCGCACATTTCTTATATGTTTCAAAGCATTATTTGATATTGGTCTTCTGGTAAGAATACTTTAAAAAACTCAAACAAAATATATATTAGATGTAGATCTATATTTCGATGGCTTACCATAACTACTTAAACCTTGAATAGATATCCAAGTTAGAGAATAAATAAAACAACATATAAGTTGCAACACATTACATGCCATAATTTCAAAATTTGCTTTACTTTGAAAAAGATACTTGATATTTTAAGGTAACACAACATCAATCTTAAAAGATAATTATATCCACAGCCATACTTTTTCTTACCTGGATGGCTTAGTTTTCTTACAAATACTTCCTGTATGTGATGTTTGAAAACCAATCATGATGGATAGCAATGTCACAATCTTTAAATACACAGAAAATGTCATTTGTTGCCTTTTCTGTCATGTGACATTAACCTTGATAACATTATGGACTAAGTTATCTAAAGCACTACTCAAAAGCGTTCTAGATACTCAGCATGCATTTTCATAGCCAGGGAATAACTGTTACAATTTGACACTAATAAAAATCGACCGAATTTGAAATTAATTTATCAATATTGCATCCATGTTGTGACCACCTTAGAATGCAAAATAAGACTTTTTAATTGTTTGTTTCCCCTAAAATTAGTAGTAAGAATATAAACTCCTTACGTTTGACGCACAGTATAGTAATTATACTGAAAATTCAAGGATGTACACAAAATATTAAATAATAAAAACTTACCTACGAAGTACAACATTAGATGTGCACGTAATTAACACGTATAATTAATATACACATTTATAAAATATTATGAATATTATATTTTAGTTATCACAAGTCCGGCTTGTTTATTATAGGCGGATTTAAATTATGGTTCTTGAAGAATAAAATTCAGTTATTTCTAAAAAAAACTATAACTGATTATTTTAACGTGTCCTTTATAACTAAACGTTAGGGGCAAAACTGATCATTGCATTAATCTTTAAAGGGGCACACCCTACATCCAGCAGATTATATTCTCGAAACAATGATTATGTGTTCAATGAACGTAAAATGATAAATAAATACAATTTCAAAGAAGA
>JAUMHA010319798.1:0-14454 GCA_032359765.1 Saxidomus gigantea | reverse complement strand
TTAATTCTTTAAATGAATATACATGCAAGGGGCTGATAAGTGTTGAAATAAGTTAAGCATGTTACTAAGTATTTACTAAGTATTTTCGTGAAATCGGGGACAGGTTGTATTACTTCGTGCTGTTTAATAGAAAAGTATACGAGCTTCATTGTTGAGAAGTTACATCTTAAAGCTAAAATATGAGTGAAGTCAGGATTACGAACTCTGCCACTTTTCAACATAATTTTTCATTATGACTTGACCGGTATTACCCAAGCTATACGACACAAGAGCGGGACAAAAATCTCGGCTACCATTTAAATCTGACATTTCTGTCACGGCGTAAATTGATTTTATAAAACAAATGCCAAGATCCCCTGCGCCCCAGCCATTTATTCCAGCGCTTTTTCCGGCGAAGGGAAATACACAGTGTCCTATTTCTCATAATTAAATCTGCTATTATAGGCAATTATCCGAATCGGCATTTATTTTGCCATTATCTTTACGCGTTATGTGATGTATGCCTTATGATGACGTTGAAGTAATTGAGTCTGGGGTTTTTCTCTCAGTGGTTTCTATGTTTGTTTCAGATGTATATAACGATGTTGTAATCGTAAAGATACTAGAATATATCAAAATATACATAGTACTCTAATTTGTATACGGGTTATGCATTATGGACTTAACATAATTTCTGGTTGATATATATATTTCATTTGAAGCTCATCAGTAAAATTGTTATTTTGTACAATACGCTGTATTACGTCCAACTGAGAATCTGGTTCTCAAGAAAAACACCTCTGGAAACAGAAACTTATTAACGGAAAAATATAATAAGTACCAACAATATTACAAGCATTTTTGTCTATTTATTAATGAATACATTTCATCCGATATATTCGAAAATAAGTGAGTACGCCAAGGAAGCACATCAAAAAAATATTCACTAATACTTTAAAATAATTGTGTTAATTGAGTTTTCATCATGCAGTTACAACCGAAGGTTTTCAGAAAAAGCTATTAGGCAGCACCGATAGAAGTAAAAACAAGGACATCTCTCTGGCCGAATAAGAGGACAAGGCATTGTATATATTACATAGTTTTAATCTGTTCCATAGGCAGTTATCAATACTGCTGAAGGCTGAATTGAGAGTACCCTAAGAGCAAAATATGTTATATGGATAGCAGACATTTTTTGTCCCCAACCCCCACCATCACAAACGTGTTTGCATTTGAGGATCTGTAAACATGGTTTAACTCTTTGAAACCGGTGTAGATATAAAATCATAATGATTCGATAATTCACCCAAAAGCATATAAATCCGGAATGTTGTGAATATTGTAATTATAAATATATTTTACGGTTTTAAAAAGTGAATTTTCGTCTAAGTGAAGCCTCGTAAAATGATTATAATCAAATAAATACTACTACAAGCATTTAAGCCTACTTTATTGACATATTAAGCAGTTTGAATCAATTAAGCACTTACGAAATGAACAACTATCAAACACGTTTGAGATATAACAAAGTTGGACTTTAGTGAGAAAATCTCAACATTTTAAAAGTCAAAGTTATAACGATTCACTATAAAATATGCATAGACGTTCATCTCGTGACGGTTTATCATATAAAACCACGAGAACGTATACAATGACACTCAGCAAATGGTCACCCACATGGAAGAGAGATATGTGAGCGAGTGCCACCCCTATCCCCGGCATTGGTGGTTTTTAATTCAGCTCGCAAACAAACGGTCAATATCAGCTATGAGTTCATTATTTTCGAATACATCGCCTTCGGATGCTTTTGACATTTGAAATTCGAAATCCCTAAAACGACACGTGTCGTGTTTGGTCGTTACATGGGGTGATCCTTGCAAGGAATAAATCGTTTTGGAGCATTGCACGACGATTCCATGGTCGATAGATTCTGTGCGTGCGTATCACGTGATGGCACGTGCCCTGTCAGATTCCTGGCCATCTCAGTTTCTAAAGATAACATAACATTTGGTTTTAATGTGATTTTATCCCATGCTCCAAAGAACAATCGCCAGCAGGCGAGTGTGATTCCACATACTGCGTAATATGAGAATTGGAAAATTGACGTCATCTATTTTCTCTTATTTCTATCGATTCTTTTCTTGGAGACTTACCATTTTAGAGAGACGGAAATATAAAATTTACAAAATGAAAACGACAAATGAGTGTACAGTACCCGTTTAACTCTATAAAAACGTACGAAGATATGATTGAAGGCAAATGTTTAATTTTCTCATTTCTCAATTCTCATTAATCTTTAGTACGGCAATAACATTGGTTATAAATTGTAATGTTTTGTTAGGCAACTTGAAATTTATAGAAGTCTATTAAGTGAAGTGCGGAGATTTTTGTAGTACAGCTTTTGGCGATTATTTTGATTGAAATGTTCTTTATGTACACATAGATTAATCAGTAGACCGATTCATTCCCAAATTTTTTAAGAATGGTATTACTATAAGGCTTTTATCGTTTCCATTTTTAAAATTATTTCGGAAAAACATGGCGTGGTGAGTTTTTGCTTAAGAGTGTCAATCCTATGGCATCCTTTCATAAAATGCGTTTTGTCAGTAACCAGAGCACCGGCAATGTTTGCACAATATAATTACGATGAAAATAGAATTTCAGTCGGCATAAAAATGTTTTACATAGCCAGGTTATACAGCAACGTATCCGATTTATTACTGACCAGCAGCAGAAATCAAATTCCTGGCACCATCATAGGCAACGCCATCATCTCTACTTATAAAAAGGTTGCCACATAGCCTAAATATTACAAAAAGCAAGTCATAGATCCAATGTGATTAACTCGTTACTTTGTTATTCTACAGTATACCTTCTGTTTCGCAACTGTCTTCTTGTAAATACCTAAAACTTAAAAAAATGTGATAAGAACCGTGTTCTACGGCAAATAGTTAAAACAATTATAAAATGTTTGGAATCTATTAAATGATGTCGGAAAATAAGAACTATGATTTAAAAATCGCACATTCTATATAGTCTTCCAGATATATGTTCAAATAATATGTGTTGCAGGTTACCCATGATCCCTTTGTTCGGTGCAATGGACGCCGTTGCAAGAATTACAAATGTTTGCTTGAAATGTATTTACAGTTAAAGAATCTATAACATGTATTGTGAAAATAAAATATTCTAATATGCACAAAGGCGGTAAATAAAGTTTTATCAATACTAAACATATTTTATGGTACAAATGAAAATGTAATAATCGCATATCTGATGAGATTTCACCATGCTGCACGGTATAAATTGTCGGTGAATAAAATGTGTTGCTTCATGCATGATCAACAGAAACATCATAAAGAAGGTCGAAACATAAACAGTTAAACAGCAATACAAATTCAACGAATTTGATGTTGTTTATAACTATTACAAGGCAAAATTAAAATATTTTCGTCTCAAGCACTTTGTGTCCCTATTTTCTATAGATTCTTAGTTTCATTTGCACGAAAATAACATAGAAAATCACCAACTAATATATTTTAGGATCACCATACTGTTCAGCGAAATATACGCGATTTAAAATAATTAGGAATGGATTTGAACAAAGGTCAATGCTATGTCGTAGTTTAAATATACCATCATTGCTTGAATGCTGCTCCAAACCTTAATCCTTGTACCCTTTATACTTTTATACATCCTCACTTTTAAATCGATTTAAAACTCATAAACATATGAGTTAGAGAGCATCAAAAACACTGTTTTGATCAGATATGATTTACCCATCTTTTTCAAACGACTATAGAGTTAATGACGACAATTAGACAATAATTTCACGAACATTGTGAAGCATACAAAAGTTGAGACGTGATGATGGTCAGATTATATCAGATATGATGTGTTAATCATGTCTTCTTTGTAAATTTTATTCAAAATGCCAGATAAAACATGACGATAACTGAATAAGGATGGATTTGCAACGCAAATCACAAAAAGTGATGCCAATTTTATGATTGATGAATGTTACAAAAGAGAAAAAGTGGATGTGCCCTCCTTGATTGATTACAGAAACCACAGCTGATCATCTCCCAACAGTGGTTGGATAGAAAAAACTACGTAGTATGCATTTTGCTGTTTTAATGTATAATTATGAATTCCTAAAACGGTTAATACCTCTAGCCGTTAACAAATGTTTGTAATATATAAACACTGATGCGGTGTCATTTCATACTGAGAGAGACTGAAAGTAACATAATATAACAAAACTATAGACAAATAAATAAGATATGTCATTGATGAATATTTGAAGATCTCAGTACGTAAAAGAAAGGTAGCGAGGTTAAATACACTAGCTTAAAAGAAAAAGTGAAACTATGGATTCATAAATACTACTAAAGCTTTGAAATATTAGAATAGGAGAGCAGAAAGTAAATTAATGATTTCTTTGCCAGTTTTCAGCAAAACGAAATATATGTAGCATACAAAAATGTATAAACAAGTTAAGCTGACGAAATAGGGAAAATTGAATTCAGTGAAGCTAAAAGGTTGTTGTCAGTGACAAGGAGACCAAAGAAGTAAATCATGCAGTTGCTCTGTCAGAAACGTTTTAAGTCCTTGTGATTTTGACCTTATAAAAAAATGATAGTCAGAGTTCAGCCAGCCTAGCTGACGCCATTGAAATGATTTCAGCAAAGACCATTTATTGAAAAGCTCATTTCGAGATTGGTTGGACGCATTTGGTGATGTGTATGATGCAAACGTTCATTGTGCAACGAATGTTTGTAATGTTACTCAAGTAAATATGTTTTGTATATTCATATTCTTCAAAACAATCTCACACTCATCAAGGAACTAGATTTGTATCATATTTATCAACCATGAAAATATTTCGGATGATTGTTGTGTTTTGAGAACAAAATCTAAGTGTTACTGGTGATACTTGCGACAGTGGCGTGAAATACCTTGCTGACCTGAATCTGTGAAACTACATGGCAGAAACCATTTAATTACCTTAATATTCTTTTATTTTTAAGACATGGAATAAAAATGTACCCATATATTTAATAGGTGTTACAGAGCTATCACAGTTGTTAAAAGGGTCTTTCAATTCTCACAAATTAATTTTATATTTTGCTTTACTGCGACAAATGTACGCAAAAATGTTAACAACCACATAAGGTATAGCAAAAATAAACTGCTAAAGTAACTCCAGCATCACTTAAGTAACTCCAGCATCAATATAAAATTAAAAAGGGCTATAATTCAGCTGCTTATGTCTATATATTTTATTGCTATATCAGTTCAGGGAGTATATGTTAGTGCATTCGAAATACGTCATTGAAATTACAGTAAAATTTTGAGCAGAATTACACATTATATCAGATTATTAGAGTTAGACATTTATGCCATCTTAAACATACAACTTCTTTAAGAGTGTTCGTGGAATTTTATTTGAGTTCTGACCCATATTCACACTGTTAAATCAATTTAACCGGGGTATAGATCCAATTTTAGCAAGTCAGACTCTTTGTTTGGTTTAGTTATGCAAACCATAAATGTAATCAAATGTTTGACACGACAACCTGTTTGTAAGTTGCAAGATACATCAAACAAATTCTTTGGTTTTTCCAAAATTATGATGTGACTAAGCAAGATTACGAATGTTTTATTCTAAAACTGAATCTCCAAAGTGTAATTAAAATGCAGTTCATGCTACGAAAGCTATGATAACTTTTCAACAGAATGTATTAATATATTTTCAAAAACAAAGCTGAAAATAAAAATGACAGTCATTACCGTTAGCTCAATTGCATCCAAGCCCGGTAATATGTTTCATCTAACACAATAGCGAAATACCACTAGGACATGGGAACTGATTCCGAATTTTATTTAAAAAAAGGTAATGAAAAGAACTATTGTCAGCACAAAAATTCAAACGACGTATTAATAATATATGAGTGCACGTACAAAATAAAAGGTAACTAATGCATTTCTAAAGGTAAAGACTATAGCCTGTATATACAGTATATAAAATATGTATTAACAGTAGTAAAAGACAAAAAGAGAACAATAGTGAACATTTTATTCAACAATCACTGTTTGAACAGATGCAATTATTTAAAGGTATGAAAGTCAATTGAAAGCTGTCTGCAACTTTATTATAAAGAAATAAATAAAAAAAATGTAATATTTAAAGATATGTTTTGGTATCAAAAAACGTCATTTTAGCATGTTTAAAATCGCAATGCTCTTCTGATTGTCCGACAAATAAATTTACGATGTATCAAAAATTATTCGTGCACATTCATATTTTTTGGCTTTTTTGCATTACACCGTGTTTAAAAGGTGTTTTATAGAATTTAAAAGTCATAAATTATGACTTGGTTTATGATAACAAAATGTGCTTTGTAACCATGCATTTTCATGAAACATATTAACTTAAAATATTGAAATTTTGTGCAAGCAATTTATACACTAAAAGTAAAATGGGGATGGAATTCTGCAGATGCTGACTGCATAAATAAAAACATCAGCACTAAATATTACTCTTTTTTTTATTTTAACAAAAATATTTTTTTTCTAAATACAAGAAAACACTATGAATTTTCTAAGTGTCAATGACAGTGTTCCAAAACAAAGCCTACTCTTATAATGAAGCAGATATGCAGCACTGTGTAATAAATTTAAAGTCGAGGGCAGCAACTCGTAATGGTGCAGTCTGATACGTTGCCTTCGAATAGAAACCAATAAGAAACTCTTCAGAGAGCTCTCATTAGTTCTATTGTAAAATCAACTAAAGCCATCTCCTTAAAGCGCTCTAGCCTTCCGCTAAAATGAGCAAGATTTTCTAGTGCCGTGTTATTACAAGCGATTTATTGAAATTAATCGTTTTTGACGTGTTCCTTGTTTGATTGTGATGAATTGATTTTGTCTCTAGAGGGAGCCACTTAGTGCGTAGTCTGCCTAATATGGTCTAAGGAATCATTTTCTTTAACGAGCATGAAGAATATTTGTGTAGCAGAGGAAAATCAAGTCCATTCATGAATAAATGAGCAGTCCGCAGAAATCTGTCAGCCAGTTTTTCAAACAAATGAAATCATTGGCGGAATATTGATACACCAGTCTTGTATCGATGCCGTAATCCGCAAATTGACAGATTATCCCTTCTGGTGGAAGCAGAACGAAATTAAACGAAGATATGCAGGTAATTTATATCGTTCTACTTGTGTTGACCCCCTTTTTTAATTATTTATTATATGATGCACATATGGCTAAGAGATTTATCATTTTAAATGGATAGAGTTCTATATAAAATTAAACAATTGCAGAAATTAAGTTTTGTAATTTTGTTGTTTTTTTCAGTTGGAAACAGGCAAGGTCATCGGAATATTTCAATGAAATATTTAGACGCTAGAAAAGACAAGAAATACATCAGAACTTAAAAAAACATAATCCAGAAGAAATAAAGAAAAATAGAATGTAACAGAACAAAGACTGAAAATGTACCTACAGTAATTGGGAGTCGGATATACAAAATTGTATTTACATAATTGCCGTGGAAAAATTAATTGTTTTAAGTTACATATGTGTTTTATTCATGTGTTTTATTCATAAATTTGTAAACCCCTTTACAGTTATTATCTATTTAGTACACATGGAGAACATCGCTATGTTTTAAAAGTAATGCTTGATTTGTGACATTAATATTTTGATATTTCTTCCTTCTAATTGACAATATGGAATTATGGCCAATAGCGATGTTTAATACACAGCAGATAGATTTAAAGAACATGTAACAAATGCGTAACAGAAAAGGTGGAATTTCAATTTTCAGCATAGTAGTCAAACATATTTTCACATTTTTTTTTATTCATTTAGAAAGTTAGAAAGTTAGAATGAGGCTGTTTCACAAATTCATATACATGTACTTTGATTTAACTTTGGTTATGCTAATTTTTCTGGGAGTATATATCACTGAATAACATGATATAAAAAGTCTTGAAGGTCACTATGAACCGTAATATTACTTAAGTACTTTCCTTTCCGTTCCTTTCTATGTGACCCACCTTTGTAACTTGCTCTGACTTTTATTTTGTTAGTAAAGCTATGAAAGAAAAAATGTAACGCTGATACTATCAAAACAACTAACGAGAACATCTGTTATTTCTATAATATCAAAAATGTTGCTATCATATTTGTGGTTTTAGATAAAAAAAATTAGCTGTGAATGTTTTAGTATCCGGGTAATAACTAAATCAGTTCACTTTAAATGAACCAATAAATATTTTTACATCGTTTAGGTCGTATAATTTATAATTAAGATAATTAAAGAAAATCTTTTTTGTCCTTGTTCAAATGATTATTGATTTCATGCGTTCATTATTGGAGCAATGAAAGTATTAGTTAGAGAAGAACTCCCTTCCGAAAGTTCTAGAGAAGATATGCCATTTACTGTTGTAACCGTACTAGGAGGAAAATCTGTATTTTCTTTCTCGTAATTTTTGATGACCCTTTTCTCTCATTTTAACAAAAACTGTTTCCTTGCGTGGAAAAGCAACTTGTGGTAGACCGCTTATTTAGATACTTTAGGTTGTCGGCACCAGGAGAGGTTTACTTGGAATTCGGGAGCACCCAGAAGTAAAAAAAAAGAACAGCTCGTCCGAATATCTGTAATGAAAATGAAGATTATTTAATGAAAATAAGATAAATGTCCGAATATCACCCTCGATAAAATCATTTGTTATTACTCTGTGGGCTATTCAATAAATTATGACCATAAAACTGTCGGATGAAAATGGGAGACAATTTGGCAAATTAGGAGTAATTTACATGACGTTGTCAATCAGAACATTTTAAGAACTTATGGTAAGTTTAAAAGTGCTGTCAAATGTTGACATGTTTGCTTAATATTGATATATTTAGTGCATATTTAAATGAAAGAAATAACATGTTATAATTTGGATTTCAAATAGATAATGATTAATAACTAAATACGATAAACGTATAGTAAAACAGAAAATAGTAAAATTTATCATTTTTTAAATTTTAAACAGGGAAAGACAATGTTTCAAATGTTTTTTACAACTTTGAATTCAATTAGAAACCAGTTTGTATATTTTTGGCATGTCATCAGTTTTTAAGTAGCGTATTCAGACAGTATACATGCAATTACGTGTTCTGTATATAAACACTGACTGGCTGTTAGATCTGGCTTTAAATAGTTTTTAGTCCTTATTATGTTGAAGCAAAATATTGCTTTAGTAAGTTTTCAAACTGTAGAAATATAACCCTTTATATTGAAACCGACTTTTTACTTGATCGTCGATTAAAGTCTCGAACAACTGGATCCAGAACTTGTTTGTAAATAATCATTTAAGTCTGTTTATGCAAAACTTATATTTCCCCCAAAAAATCCGAATCCTGGCTTTTTTTAAAAGAATGGTTAATTTTGATTCGCCATCCGTATGGACACCCTTCATTGTAAAATTGGATCTGTTATAGACCAACGCTCAAGTTATTATAGCTGTTCCGTGAATAACTGACAATGTTGCAGAGGTATCTCTTAGTGATCGCGGACTTTTCATTTTTACATAGGCCTGCATGATAAATGATATTTGATGCAGCTTTATTGGCCAAATCATTATTGAGTAAAGAACGACCACTATACCCTGGAATCGAACTCCGGACGTACTGATTGGTAGTCAAAATGGTCTGTCAGATGAGATAACCTGGTAAAACATGTCTATAACTGTCAATAAGTATTGAACACTGATTGATAGCTTCTACATGACAATAGCTGCACCTCATTCGCAATGATTATAAAACGTTTTATTGTCATTTTCAAATTTCAGATGCATATCTACAGGCTCCGAATCGTCTATAGAAATACTGTCAAATTCTTTGATCTCACCACTTAAATTACAAAACTTTTTGCATGGCACAGTTAGCAAGAGGTGAAACAGTGTATCTTTATTTTTGAAGGTTTTAAAATATCTCTTGATTCGTGATGTGAAACAGTTTATTGTCGTGCTACCGAGTGTTTTATTACAGACAGAAGGTTGTCACTGTAATAGCCGGAATATACAGACTATTTTTCACCCAAAATATTAGTCAGCTGTAAACTTTATTATTTCTGTTTTACTACATTGTTATACATAAGGGTGGTTTTATTTGAAAAGGGTACTAAAATGAAATACATGCCGAGAAATTCCTTCCGGTTAAAAGTTTTCCAACTGCTGGTTCCTGGCTTACAGACAATAATTATAGCGGTAATCAGATATTGCTGTTACCCGAAAAGTGCGTGTTTTTTTATACAAATAATGAACTTTATATTTCTTTCGTGTTTAAACAATTCTCTGGATATAAAGTGGTAAAGACATGACTTTTATAGCAAATTAACTGTTCCCGACATTTACATATAGTTAAGTGAAATTCTGTCAATTAAAATGAAACCTTTCTATTTTTGTTAACATTGAAGTTAAAGACCAGAAAAAACTAGACAAGACAAAAACATTAAAATCTATGACACACTATATATCTATTATCTGTTCATATGCAAACTTGAATATATTATGCTTTATCACTTCTTCATTTTGGAAGAAATAAAGACATGCATATTTATTTATTACCCTTACACGAAATTTCCAGCCGTTTGACTGGTCAATGACACGTACATATATTTTGATATCATCGGGTATATCCCGTCATTGTACCCTATGCTTAACATGAGAGGATTAGCGTAAAGTACATCAATGTATTAGTACGTGCTGATTTGTGACGTTATGAAGAGACGTCACGGAGTGATATTAGGATATTATAAGGGTATTTGACGGTCTTCTTAAGTTCAGCCGTTAAATAAATTAAAAATGAACCGAATCCTTCAAAATTTAAGAACAATTTTTTTTTTGACGTGATATATGGGAATATATTACCCACCTCGACATAATTTAACCATCGCCTAACGGCTCGGGTAATATTAATCTAGCATGGTATTATAACCCAATATACCACGTCAAAAACAAATACGATATAATATAATTTGTTAGAGATAATTAAACTTATTAAGGTAAGCACACATTAAAATTAAACTTGCTTTACAACAAATTAACAAACAACTAGACACAGGCAATTTTCCCATTAGATTGCTAATAAATACGTAGCTTGATGATTTGAGATATATTGTAGACGGTTAAAAAAGTGGGTTAGAGCATTAATGTTGATCAACATTACGTGTATCCTGCAAGTGTTGTGGTTTAATTTGAACTTTTGAATGGCTAAAACTTATACATTAGTAGTCAGGAAACAAGACATTAATATGCAACATATACGTATGTTCTATCCACATTAATACATGTATATTTTGGTTTATTTACACAACATGTATTGAGTAAAGTGGTATAGCACTTGTTTTGACCCACCCATTTGTAGATGTATACAAACAGGATATGTAACTGGACTACTTTATGATATAACTTCAAGAAATCACAATTCAAATGAGGTACATGGTGGATAAATAGAATATAACAAGCCAACCGCAAGTGCGTATTAATAACTGACACAAGCATAAATTATTTCCTTGTCGAATGCACCCACAAACGCCTAAGTTGTTTATAAAACGTATTTGCACTACAAATATACACATTTTGGTCTTAATTCATAAAGTGCGAGGGCGGGTTTATATATATTCAATTATTGCGCTCGTTCATTTTATTTTATCATTACCACTGTATGTATGACTTAACTTGTATACTCAAAATCTAACATTTCAGAAATGGGTTTAACTTGTTTTGACCCACTTTGTATGTTCCACTCTTTCTTAACGCACATTATGCACGAGTTAAATTTAACCTCTACCAGAAATATTGACCGGGACTTGCACAGATACAGAACAACCTCTCCGCCACCAAAAATGCATATATCTCAAACATACAAAAGAAGTCAAGGTCGACTTAATTGTAAAAAAACATCGCAATCTTGCTCGGAACATCCAGGACAATAGGTCAAATGAGAAGTAATATGTTAAATAAGTTACCTAACAACTTCAGAGAAAAACGACAACACACTAGCATTGTCTAAAATGTCAAATTATTGAAATAAACTAAAGAAAACATCTGAACTTAAAACAGAACGCATGCTGTATAAATTGAAAATGTTACAATCATATTTTGGCAAAAGACCATTTTATGGTAATACTTTCCTGTTTCTGTGTTTAACATAATTTATCTTTGCATCTGTATTGATGATCAGCTGGTTATTATCAGAAACATTATTTTGATGACAGTCTAAAATGTTCGTATCTAAAATAAGATAAAGCAAATGTGTATAAGATGTTGTAATATGTAGCAAACGCTGCGATATCTTGCCCATACATACATATTATACCGGGTTTGCTGAAAGTTATTTTTGCTAACGTTACCCTATCTGTTGTACCAAGCGTAATATATCCATCAGTCACATGACTAAATATATAATAGGCTGCTAATCTCTAGCAGTAGCTTGATAGCTGATACCTAAATATTTTCCTAAACGGTCCGTATTGCTATCAAACATTAACTGACTGAAACGGGAATTTTAAAAAAAGATTTGCTTAAGGCTTTTCAAAGAGCGTAAATTCCATGCAGTGACTAGATTAATAATCAGATACCAGCTCCACTTAATTTATTGACAAATTGATTGGTTGATTGGGCAGTTCATTGCTTCTTCCATACATTGATTTCCTGAATCGAAGTGTATATAGAATAATTTCCGAACTCGCAAAGCCAAAGTTAATTGGTTGGTTGTTTCGTTCAGTCATTTATTTCCTTATTTCAGTAAATACAATAATTTCTTCTCATTAAGTTCTTTTTGTAAGAGGGTCTAATTCAGGTATATGTGATAGTTCCTTAAAAATACAGTAATAATGCATGATATTAAATTACAATTGGTGCTTGCAAATATATAAGATACATCTACACGACTTAATTGAATGCTTGTAAATTTCCTTCCAAATCCTTTGTTACATACGACTGGTTTATTTTGTAAAAATCACATTACACGACTTTTTTTCAGGTCGATATTTATCAATTGACTGTGTTCATTACGTCACTATATAACTGATACCTTTTTATCATAATCATATTATGATATAACGTTACAATGTATACTTTGTTGTTGGGAACTAAAACAATTTTTATAAGACTGAAAGCAGATGCATGTTTCAAATTTCAACAAGAGCTTACCCACAGTTAGAGAATCACCTTTATGACACATAATCATGCTAACATGTAACATACACTGATTTCAGGCCAAGTTATTGTTTTCCAAAAAACAGACATGCGAGGAGCCCTTGCGTGTTATCTTAATATTTCTTAACATTCTTGTTTGGCTTTCTACCGTTTACTACAAGTTTTATTGTGAGTTCAAAAGCACTATTTACTTTAATGTATACATAACGCAAATAGCGTATTGTTACATTTTTTTTGTGATTCGTTTGGTTCACCACAAATTTCTGTTTCAAAGATCTGTTTATTCTTTTGTAGTTAATGCATATGGTGAGTTAGGGCTTGAATAAGATATATTGAAACATCATTTTGATAATCATTAATATTTGATAAAAACTTTATTACCTTGTACATATGCAAATACGTCTGCAATGTAAAAATGGATTATTTTATTTAAACGTATTCAAAATATATGTAAATGAGACCAGCACAATTAGCGTAGATGAATTTGTAAGTAAATATCATTATAAAATTAACTGGAAAACAATTATTATCATTAAACATTTTAACATTCTGAACTGACAACGGAGTAGGGTTATATGCTTAAAGTTACTATATACATCAGTTACCTTAAACCCAACAACTTTTATATACCAATGTTACAGCATGTAAGCATGCTATAGTGTAACGTATATCATTTAATTGAAGTGCTCTCAAATCGCTCCTACCTTGACCTCAGCAAACAGTTTTTGACCATAGCTGTAAGTAATGAATTTATTAAATTTACATTTATCTTGTTTGTTGAAAAGCTACCTGCTACCTGTCAGTCAGACACTGATATCCAGGTATATACTCCTAAACAGGTCCTGTTCAATCTGGTAGCAGCATGTTATACTGTAAGGTAGACCAACATGACTAAAGTAGATCAACTACTATCACGATATGATTTTAACTTACAAGGTTAACCTAAGTAGATTGAATTTTGCTTTGTTGTATCTATTACATGAAGTTTAGTTACTTGTGGTATTGTTAATAATTTTGTCACAGACATCTTATTACAAATGAGTGACAAATATAATGATATAATTGATTAAATAATTTTGACAACTTTAGGTACTTGAAGGGTGTTTTGGTTAGGCCATAGCAAGAAGAAATACTGAGATTTGCCAAGTTTCTACTACTTTTTCCAATAACTTAAAAACTTAATGAGACGATTTTGGGCCAGTTAGCATTATGACATCATCCAGTCCACGTGCCGGAGTTGCCCGGATATAAGCTT
>JAUMHA010319576.1:2354-14461 GCA_032359765.1 Saxidomus gigantea | reverse complement strand
GCGTGCGTTCGTTCCCTCTTTCGTTCAGAGTTGCGTCTCCATCACAACTCGTTACATTTCATGACATTTCAATCAAACATCACACAGTTGTAGTTGATCATGGGGAGGTATGTTATACACATCACATAGTTGTTTAACTTAAAACTCATTGACCAACTTTGTAAGCGTCTCGGTTTTAACTTTGTTACTGAGGTTATTGGATGTATCAAACTTGCAGAGCTAAACGAGAAGGTATGTTACACCCGACATGCATGTTTCTGTATGAAAGGTAGGACTCACAAGTTCAGATCGTGTCTCTAGGTTCTAACTGTCTCAATGCTTGCTTGATTGCAATCAACATTCATAGACTGTTAATGTAAATCACCATAGACATGCGTGACGCACACAACACTCAGGGGTCTCGGCTATAAGATCAAGCTTCGCTTTGGCCATAACAACAATATCGTTTATGAGATTTTTGTAAAGTAAAATGGGATAGTGTGCCGTGCACGACACTCGGGTCCACAACTAAAAGGTCAATGTATTATTTTGGTGTCAAAGTACTAATTTGGGGGGCATTTGTCACTCACTGTATCCAGATTTCGTTGTCCACCTTTGCATCAGTTATAGTTCACAGATATTGTTTATTAACCTTTTACCAAGTCAAGTCAAAGTCAAAATGTTTATTGACATAAACAAATACATGTTTTTCGCCAAACTCTCATTGGCGGTGTACATTGTACATTGTCAGCGTTTCTCAGTCTAAAAGATTGAACATGGGTTGGAAACTTTTATATGAAGCCTGGGTGAAAGTATGCATCTCTTATCATTTCGTAAACTTATGATTTGAATTTTTTGTTAAAAACTACCCGGTTGTTGTCATCCAAAGTCAATTAGTGAATTCATGACGTCCAGCTTGAATCTCTGACTTTGACAGAGTTATTTCCCTTTGATTGTAGCCGGAAAAATATTGCTAGCGCATTGATTGATTTTTAAGGGATATTGTTCGACAGATTTGTACATTGACGTTAATGTTCATTGATGAAGCGTCATAAAAGCGACAGAAAGAAGGAATTAGACGAATGAAAAGAGCAAACTTTTGAAATTATCTCCTAAAAACGTCCTAATGCGTGTATTATACAGTCGTTAAATCGCTCTAAAATAAAATGAAATCTTCTCATGTCTTTTTCTTTTCAAATAACACGCCTCATTTGGGAAACAATTTTAGAAATTGACTTCAAAATCTCATCCACTCTTGCTCTTTGAAAAAAGAAATGCTGTCTGTATTTGGGGATAAAAATCGCGACGGGGTGGAAAGACGAGGCTTTAGACCCTATGCACAGATTCGGTAATTTCTCTTTATTTTGAATAAGTAGATATTTGTTTGCGGCGCTCATCAAAGAGACTTTTAATTTGTTTACGACATCCTTATTTCTTTTTATGTCGATAAATAAAATTAAAGGATTTTACATGTATAGGTGTAAAATAGATCTCTATACAAAAAGGAAGATCATAGAATTACAAATGAAATTGAGAATTTATCCGTTCTTTTCTTTAATTAATCGTCGGCGATCTGTGATGGTAATTATTTAATTTATTTAGGTTAAATCATGGGTCTACAATCTTTTATTGCGGACATAAACAGCTTGTAATGGGAACATAGATAATATATATTTCTTGTAATTTCGCACCTTAAAACCTTTAATTTAACGTGCTTCTTGCTTTCGCCGTCGCCAATGGCGATATTTCCCCCTAAGGCTGTCCTCCAGGATTGAACTAACGTGCTAATTGAGAGAGAATTAGACTGCAAAGAAAGACTACATTCTATGCAGAAATTGCATTTTTATGTTTCTTATTTAGCATCCAGGAATACTATTAATTCTTTTGAAAGCAGTCAAGATTAAGGCCTCGAAAAATACATCAAAGGGATTGGGCACGGGTATCCACTTGTTGAATGGATTAAAGTCAAGTAGATTTTTATGGTATAGATGAAAGTGCCACCCGAAATAAGAATTGTTACTGGAATTCCTTAAATTATTGGCTATTTAATGATTACTTTGAAATAATATTGGTACTTATTCCACTAAAGGGGTGCTTGAAGAACGTGCGTTTGTACTTCAAATAGTTAGTAAGGACTTTAACAGGCTCTTTCTCTCTCCTTTTTGATGTCGACAAAACTTTTACTGTTATACAAACTTGAACCTTCCACATTCAGCTAACGGTACTACTAGGGTCCCTATATTATATGTACGAACCGTGAGGTAACGAATAGTTCTTATATGATACGTATATTAATGTTGTAAGCAGTCCACATAAGTCGTCTGATTATTTTATGAAGCAAACTCAATAAATTTTATTACGCCCCTCTTAGGCTTTGCATAATTTCATAAAAATGACCAAATGAAAGTGAAGGATCCTTTGTCTATATTAAGGCAGTTAGTTATCAAAGAGAAAGGGCAAATTTTATGGTCCCGGCATAGCCCCTCATGTGGTCAAATCATAAGAAGGTAACATCCGTCTATACGAATTAATTATCGTCTTTAAGGGGGTCATTACAGTATTTATTACACCCCATACAATAACAGAGGGGTGATAAGTAGCATATGAAGGCAATATGATCTGATATGGAACTTTCACATATCGGAACCATCTTAATTTATAACTATCTGGCTATTACAACTCACTAATTACTATATTGCGTGAGAAATACACATATCAAAGAAAACACCCCGCCCTGATCGGGATCGGGCGCAGTTACCTGGAGGGCGGATCATAATTAGAGACTTACAACAAAAATATCTGCATTAACCAATGAGAAAAATCAGACAGCATTTAAATCCCGCCTACCTCGTAGCGGATTGGTTGTTGATTGAAAACAGGTAAAGGTCGTAAAACTCAGGTGTGCTTTAATAATGAGAGCGACAGTAGCTTTGTCACACAACTCATTTGTTGCAATATTGAATTAAAGCGGATCTAAATAGATGTAACAGGTGTATTAGTATATTAAGGGACGCTGAGCTCAAAGTGAACATTTTTGTTACACGGAAATCTATAACACTGGTATTGCTGTGGCAAGTTGTGGAATTCTCTTTAAAAAGACTGGATTTTCATTACAAACAGTTAAATTATGATCTCCCCGGCGGTAACCCCAGCTTCGGACATCGCAGTTCAGCAGAAGCCATTTCATCGTCCAGGCTTCCCGATAGAGTATCCGACCATTCCGTCCCCGATTGAACGTGGACAGAGCTGCCCAACTTCCCCGTCCTCTCCGTGCTCTACAGCCTCGGAGCAGGATTCAAGCTTGGAGAAGACAACACCAACCGACTCTGACCATTCGGATGACGGTGATAAAGATGCCTTTGGAACACATTTTTACAGAAACCATGATAGTTCCGGTATGTACAACTTCGTTAGCGGATTTCCTTTTTTCTTCCTTCTGTTTCTTCTCTGTAATGTTTTTTTTTCTGATGTGATGTGATGTGCTCAACATCACATTCGCTTTTCCGACTTATTCTTCTTTTCTGGTACTATTTATTTGCAGTCTTGGTCCTTTTTTATATCTCTAAGTAACTTTTGAATTATCTACATTCTTGGAACAATACAGCGGTACAAGTGGATAAAAAAGAAAGTTTAAGATTCTTTATTTTTTCGCTTAATTCAATTTTATACTCCTTAAATAATTACTGACTGATAAAATCAAACAGTTCAACAACCAACTGCGGGATAAAATATTTCTTTTTAGAAACTATTACTCACGTATTGCATTTGTGTATACCACATCAAAATGTTCGTAAACAGGTTTAAATAGAAAAATCCTTTAATCTGACAATGTACATAATAAATAAGGCTTGTTCATTTTTATTGCGCGAGACGAATCACACGCAAACTTAACTTTTAGCAAACGTTTATTTTTATAGCGTTTAGATGTTTAATGACAAATTGATTTATTTCTTTGATGTGAAGAAATATTTACAAAAAAAGATTCGCTATGCGGCGTATAAATACTATTAACCAAAACGAGAGATTCTCAAATGATTTCATATAAAGCGATAGCATTCTTTTTCTCCTTAAAACGACCGGGCTAGTTTTGTTTTCTGGACATGCGATTGTCAGCTCCAGCCTCCTGTATTTTTTGAGTCAGTTTGTTTATTTGAATATTATAAGTGTGCATTGTCATGGTAACAATATATGTCTTCTCTTCATTAGTACAGAAGCTGCTGAAATAAATATTCTATATGTCCATGCTCAAGCACACATTTAATTGATGATTATTATCACCAGCATTTTCTTATTCTTCTTTTTTCTTCTTCTTCTTATTATAATTATTATTACTATTTTTATCTTTTTCCTGATTTCTTTCGTCTCCTTTTCATTATTATTAATTTTATTATTATTATTATATAACTTTGCGAAATACGTCCTTTCAACTCAGTGAATAAAACTATAATCTTTTTTCTGTGGGAGGAGTGAGACAAAATATCTTATATTGAAATTATTTATTAATATTTAATAAGGCTATGTAGGTCCGTCAACCTCAATAAAATTCTGGAATTTTTATATTTTTCTTTTTCGGGGAGTGGAGATGGGGAAAAAACATCATTTTAGACCGAAAAACACCTACCAAAAATCCTGTTCCTGTTCGAAATAAGTGTACTTGTGGTTGAAACTGCCAGAAACTTCAATTAAGAAAATGTTAAACAAAACAATCATACAGTTTTATTATCATATTATAGCTACAAAAATGATCACGGAACTTTTTAGTATAATCGGTCTGTCCCACACATTAATTAAATTACATAAATCTAAATTAATTATACTGTGTAATTATGGAGATAAAGCTTTGCTCA
The DNA here is from genome assembly GCA_032359765.1 of Saxidomus gigantea. NCBI lineage: Eukaryota > Metazoa > Mollusca > Bivalvia > Venerida > Veneridae > Saxidomus > Saxidomus gigantea. The sequence goes on along the minus strand of JAUMHA010319576.1, from coordinate 9,635 downwards.
GTCAAAAGGGTAATTGTTAGAAATACATGAAATAAGAAGATTTCCTCCTTTTTTCCATGTGTTTGAAGACATTTATGAGAATTTATAATTACAGTTGTACCATCTAGCTTGTCGTCATCTCGCGATCTACACTCCTCAGTGACACCAATTATTGTTTTTGAAAAAAAGTATGCCGTATTTTGAATGTAATTTAAATACTGTATAATTTCCATATTCAAGTCAACCGTTGCTATAAATTCACCTCACTACCAACTAAGAATAAGTTAATTTTACACTTTTTACCTGAATACTATTTAGATCACCTATTTTGACTAGAAATGTTGCCATCATTCCACTACAGAGTTTAAAAAAAACAACATAATATGATACACGTTATTTGTTATTTTTTTAATTAGTTACTTAGCTATTTATTTCCGATGTTATACCTATGCAAATGCAAAAAATATTTATTGTGTTTTCTGCTTCCTTTTGAAATATAGCGACATGTTATATAAAAATATACGCCAAAGAAAATAATACACAAAAATATGAAGAAAAGGATAGCATCTTTCCACTTTTCCTCCATTTAAATATTTGAAATATCGTGGATGACACTATCCCATTAACACTCATTATGAAATTTAATTACAAAAACCATAAATAACGACACCAGCTGTTGAGCCCTCTAACCCTAATATGGTAACAAACGGTAACAACAAAGTCGTTGTTGTCAGAATTACCCCACAATAGTAAGGCTTTTGTTTCAACTCGCGTAATTAATAACCTTAATTATGGAAAAAAATATTTGTTTTGATTCATCTCCCATTTCAAACCCAGGGGTTATTTCTTGGCCATCCATACACAAGGGACCACGTTTAGGAAAGCGGTAAAGGGCCAGGTGGAAAAAGCGGCTTTAAAATGATAAATGAATGTTCGTCATGTACTGACGGCCATTTATGAAAAAAATGACGTAGAATTGACAATTTTTGTGCCTGTGGGGATAACAAATTGTGATTATCGCACGTTTTACTAAATTTTATAGTGCCTTGCTTCAAAATTAATGAAGTTGTCAAAAATTACGTGTTTCTATGCGTACTTCAATGGAAAACTGAATACATTTTAGTCACGTACACATTTTCCACGAGTGTAATATTTAATGAACGTCACAACAGAATCTTTTTGCCTACAGTTATTTATGCTAACATATTATCATCTTTCTTGTGAAAGCAGTAACAGTAGGATCCATGCTAAGGTCGTTCTAACAAAATGAAACAAGTTCCATTGCATTTTGCATTTTTTTGTTTAAATGCTTAAGTATGTTTTATTCTGGAAAAAATCATTGGCTAAGCTCGTGATCGCATCAAGATTAAATTGAAACAAAAAGCAATGTAAAACTGACTGTATGTTCTGTTCTGTTCTGTAACCTAGATTTATGAATATTTTGTGACTCCAAACAAAACTGCCGCAAAGCGTTTTTTTACCTTCTTGAACAATAAAATTTGTCACGGTACGCTACCACGCAAAAAAGAAGGCTATAGGTCACAGCCGTCCGTGATTTGTATGATTTAGAATGTGTAGAAATATTCATTTAGAGTAATTATGCTTAAGTTAATACGCAGCTATCATGCACAGTATATATCAATCAAACACATAAAGAACTTATCCCAATAAGAGAGGGCTGTTCAATAATTGTGTCCGAGTTTTAGACAGTGTCTTAAAGGCACAGAACTAGCTGGCGTGAATCCTGTTTAAAACCGATATCGCTTTTTAAATCAAACCCAAAATGATTCACAAATTCGACTGTCAAATGTTTTAGAGTCAAAATGCTTTCCTGCACCGTTTGGACGTTTCTGTAGAAAGTTAAACTTTTGTAAGGACCCTCACAAAAAACTGTACGGCGATCATTGTGCCTCATTACGCACTAACGAGATTGACAGATCTGGGCACTGACTTACAAAGAATAAATGGCTCACCTTTGATCTTAACATTACCAAATCACTCGGATATTATATCCCAATGTTCTGTCTAAACCCCATTATTTCATTTTGAATGCAAACGAACAAAAATTGAATTCAGACTTCGTCTTGTTACCTAACATATAACATTAATTACAAATCTAATTGGGTATAAAAAATTGCAAAAAAGTAAGGACAGAAAAAGCATTAGCTGCAGAAATGCGATGTAATGATAATTAAGGTATTATATTCATTGACAGTGGGGTCTAATTTTAACTGAAGATATATCAATATTTAATGCTGATGCCCCTTGTTAAGTGTTGTTAGTAGAAATGACGTAACAGTATACTGCGTTCACATGTCAAATTATTCAGGTAGATTTAGTCTTAACATGCAGAAAGTTATGGACTTTTAAATACTGACATTTTCAATTATGTAAAATGTTTACCGACATGCACACTTACTGCAAAAAAATGCTCCTCAAGTGAAATGAATATCTCGAATATCTGAATTACATTCAGGAGGTTCAAATAAAGACAAAATGCGACAGCGATACGTAAATATATAACACAAATACGCAATTCTGATTTTATGTTGTAACATCAAACATTTAGTTTCAAAATCATGATAAAATGGATCCTTCAACGAATCAAAGTAATGCCAAACAAAGATATATCTCTTCTGATAAAAAGACTCACGTTCCTTTTTTTATTTTTACAGATGGGTCCAATCTTGATAACGGCGTGAGACGGTACAGAACGGCATTTACCAAGGAACAAATCAACACGTTGGAGAGAGAATTTAACAAGGAGAATTATGTGTCCAGACCTAAACGTTGTGAACTAGCTAAACAGCTTAATCTGCCAGAAAGTACAATTAAGGTTGGTATTTTTTTTTGTCAAACTTTTAATTTTAATTTTTATGTTTTGGTGCTCAAAATAGTATTGTACTCAGGCGAGTTCAGCCTACAGTCATTCATGTACAAATGTATTTAACTTTTAGATATGAAATAGCAATGACGTACAATAACATTTTAAAAAGTTGCTTCTACTTCTATCTCTTCATTGTATCAGTTCAGTGCAATTGTTAGTCTGTTGTAACAAGTTTGCTTATTTTTATTTTACTTTTGCAGGTATGGTTTCAAAACCGCCGAATGAAGGACAAACGCCAGAGAATGGCAGTAACATGGCCATACGGAATTCCTCCAGATCCACAAATCTACGCCTATCTCGCAGCAGCCGCTGCTTCGTATCCGTACGCTCTACCAAATCCAGCCTCCGTTTCGTATCCGTCACTTCCACTTCCTGGATTTTATCAGTCGCAAGCTGGTTCATCGGCTTTTTCACCTCTGGCACCACAAAACACACTCAAACCTATGTTCGACACATTACCTCCGTTTCCAGGGTCACTAAGTGCAGCATCTACTTTAGACCGGTTATCAGCAGTGACATCTGAAGCTACCTCGATTGACTCACCCCTATCTCATAGATACAAAAACGAGAACCCGACAATAGGGGTAATGCCCTCAATCGCAGGACTTAAATCTGGGTGTCCATGTGGACTCCCAACATGTTCATTATCGAGTGGACTACACCCAAGCTTTCCAACGTCTATACACAGCAGCTTACATCCGGGACTTCATCCATCACTGACTACGTCACTTCCTGCAGGAATAATGTCCGCACCACTAAATCCTCTTTTCCAAAAGACAGAATTTACCAAACACTGAAAGTTCAGTTCTTGGATTATTGTTTCATGTTAGATTTTATTTTGTTTCTGAATTTAAATGACAAACCAATTTGAAATTCAATCAAATTACACAAATTTATTTGTTTTATTTTGTCAACGCTGTTAATAGTTATTTATGAAAAAAAGACTACAAATTGAAAATCTGTTTGATTTAAACAACATCAGTTATTCAAGTTCTATAATTTATATTTTTATAAATTAATTTTATCGCTTTTATTATAGCATGAAAATTTGCCAATAAACATTCCAATTTGAAGATGGCACTTTATTCTGTGTCACTTTGAAACAATTATGAATATGTGCACCTATGTAAGAAAATTAATACTTTTTGCAGTTATTTGAATTGAAACATCTTGGCATTGTTGTATATAGAAACTCACTTGTTTACACATGTTTTGTTATATTTTTCTCAACAATTGCAGGGAGACACAAAGTTTGTACAGTTACTATTGCTATAATGCTATTATTGCAAGAAATAGATTTTTATAATAAAATCTTATTTAAAGCTATATATTCTCTGTTTTGCCATTATTTATCAGAAGTGCCTAAATTACTTCCCGAATATATGCTTGTTCATGTTATAACTCGTTATAGCACAAAGAAAAACAACAATCACGAACACCAACATTTCTCTGCTGTTTTTATTTGCCAAAAAAGAAATCAACGTTACGTATACACAGGCTCCCTGATAACATATTATTTATATTATTCAGGGTGATACTACTCGTTACCTTGGTGTCTTTTGTATACGTTTCGTTTACTTTACAGTCCCAGCAGCATTTTAAATGTAAAATAGTTTGAAGTTCTTAAAATATCAAGAATGATATTTACCTTTATTTGTACGAAAAACAGGCTTTATGCTGATGTTAAAGTGGACAACACATGCTATGAATAATTATATAGCGCATGTATTTTGCTCTAATATTGCAAAAACGCCGCAAAAAATACGAAAGAAAAGTATATGTAAACTTTTAGAACAAAAAGATGTAAGATCATTAATCTAGCCGTAAATTCATTATTTTATATATGATCATACAAGTTGATAATGGGACCTTCAGCGAAGATGCAATGGTTCCAAAAGTAACTCGACAAAATAGATAGGATTGCGAAAATATTTAATCGTTGTCTAAAGCCTGTTCAATAACTTTTTATTGCCATTTCGTTCGCGTAATATTTGCATATTCTCCATTCATACCCATTAGACATACGAAACATTCTTACTTGCATATATTATATGTAGTTTTAAGGCTTCCTGGACGGCACTCGGCCCCACATGTTTCGAAACCTCAGACAACAGAAAAATTTCCTCAGTTGCCACCATCAGCTGTTTTTCTGTTTCAGACCCTAATAGCGATACAATTTATCAAAAGAAACGCTGTTTAACAGGCTCGTTAAGATGAAGTGTATATTCCAGCCATTCCTGTTCCGAACTAACACCATGAAATACATGCTTTCGTATAATTTCGGCAGATTCACATTTCACACTGCTAAAAGAAGGCCCCAGACTCTAATGCCATTGAATATTCAAAACTGAACCCTTTCCGTATTGTCTCTGATCTATATATTTTACCCTGGTCATGAAGTCTGAACCTAAATGCAGTGACCCGTAAGAAGACTGAAAAATGTAATTAGTCTATACATGAACACTTCAACCATTTCCGTGCCTTTTTGACATACTCGAAAAAGCTCCGACCTTCTTTTTTAAAAAGAAAAATGGCAAAAGAGGTTACCTCGAAATTCGATAACTCATTTAAGCTAACCGTCAAGTATCCATTTACATTTCATTTGAAACGAATCTTTTAAGCACAATTTCTCAAGGAACAGACATCGGTGCAAAAAATAATACAAACTTGTGTGATAAGATAAACTACTTATCGCATTTCTTTTTTTTTATGTTTTCTGCTTTTACGTACTGATGGTGTAACGGACCGTTGGGTCAACTAACAGATGCACTTGAATTACAGCGTTAGCTTATCGTAACTTGTACATGTATACACATGTTGAATCTTAACATCTCTATGCTCGAACTCGGTCACTGGTTAAAAGCATTCCATCACGATGATTCAACGGGTCATAGTTATATGCAGCCGATTCAGCGGGTCTCTTTAACAGGGCGGAGCTCAGCTTGGATCGTGTACCATCTTCACAAAGGCTCACTATCAAATAGATATTTTATTATTAAATTAAAATAGGAGATCTCAGGAAATTGTCAGCATTTCAAATATAATTCTTCCTTCGCTCGAGAAGGAAGATCTATAGTGGGGATAACCACTGAACCGTGGAAGGAAATTACTGTTACCGGCAACCGGCTGAATGGTCGTCACAATATATATGAGTTGACAAGCTTCAAATTTTAAGACTTTATCGTGACGGGCTATTTTTCTCTTAACATGATTTCAAAAATATTGCAAAATTGTTAAACGTTGTGCCAATGCGCATGCGCGATTTTCATTGGCTGCATTATTAGACCGGTGTCATATATGATTTACTTCATCATGACAATTACTACATCGTCGTTCCATTATTAAGACCACTTATGTCATATCTCAGCGACATCTAAATGGTAAAATGAACGGCTTAAACTCATAAAGTTCCGTTAGAGCCTATTTGATGATTGAATTATTGCCATTTAATTTTTCATCTCATTTCGCGACTTTGTTTTTCCAGGCACGAAACTATGATAAGCCGTACAACTTAACCTATTGTCTCGGCCGTGAAAAAATATGTTCTGGTAAGAAGTATTGTTTTTCTCATGATACTGATTGTAAATCCCACAGCAAAAGATTCTATCACTGATATCGGCAACAAATCATTGAGGAAAAAGGCATGCAAAAAGAAGAAAAAATGAGCGTTTGATGTATTTTTGGTATAATTTTTAGATTATAACCTAATCAAAGAACTGTGAAACAGTTACATACCGTTTGATGTAACACTGCTGTTTGGTGCAGTTACTTTCAACATGATAAAAGAACTCAACGTTCCGAGTCACTTTTTACAGGGCTTTGCTTTGTCCCGTCCCTTACCTCGTAGAATTATAAAAGTCTGTTGAGATTGAGAGAGGTCTTTTTTATTATTATTACGGGTCGTACCGATTATAGCCTCTTTAGAGGATGGTGGACCCAATAAGCACAATTACAAAAAAAAGAGGTCTTTTTTCTCTTTAAGTCCTTTTTCCCTTAGAAAAATATCTTTATCAAAACAATGTCCAAATCAAAGCTCATCTCAGCAGAGTCAAGGGGAGGGGAAATTGTGAAGATGTCTAGAAAAGACGAGGTAATAACTCTAAGGACTGATGCCAGTCTACTTACCTTGGTGTGGTACTGACAATATGAAGGCTGAGCTAATGAATGACACGGTGGTATCTAGTGTCGACTGAGTTTTGTTAAACCCTATTTTTGGAATGAAAATAATCTAGCAAACCAGGCATGAGGACAGTTGCGATTTTTTTAAAAGGAAGTCAATTAGATGTATATCAACTATAATTTCCTATGGAATGTACGTCTCTGCATTTCTCATGCGCGTATACATGTTGAATTCATGTGAAAAATGTCGATTTCTGATTCACAAAGGAGTCTTAACTGACATTAAAAACTGCTAT
>JAUMHA010319465.1:0-14461 GCA_032359765.1 Saxidomus gigantea | reverse complement strand
CAAGGTTTTTCCATATTTGGGCTGTGTGACCTAGTTTTTGACCCCAGGTGACCCATATTAAAACTTGAGCTAGAAATTAACCAAACAACCTTTCTGACAAATTGCCAGGATATTTGGACTGAAACAGTAGCCTCTAGAGCGTTAACAAGATTTTTCTATTTTTGGGTCATGTGACCTAGTTTTTGACCCGAGATGACCCATATTCGAACTCGTCCGAGTAATTACTGGGACAAACATCCTGACCAAGTTTCGTTTCGTGACAATTGAGGCAAAAATGTGACCACTAGAATGTTTACGAACTAAGTGTCGACGGACGACGGACATTCATCGATCCTAATAGCTCACCCTGAGCCAGCTCAGGTGAGCTAAAAAAGAACAAACTAAACCAGTACGACCTTGGTAACATATTGAAAGACATATTGCATATTGAAAACAAACCACCATATTGCAAGACATTTATTTAGCAGACGGAATCGGACATTTACAAATTTGGAGACTGTTTCCAATAAGATACTTTCTCATGGATCTATACTCACATGACCTTTGTCTGTCCACTTTGTGCCTTCCAAGATCAAAACTGAAGATGACATTATCCGTGTCCCGTCTTCCAAGATTCATTTCTAGTGCCGTATTACCCAAAGAATTCTGTGCAATAAAAGAAAATTAATATAATGTAGAAGTTATAAAGTGTCGCACTTGTCTGTTTGTTTATATTTCAAAGGTGTTTCAAATGCGGGGTGCACAGGACATAAAATGAAAGATCAGATTCAATTACACAATATACATTTAGTGTGGCGTGTAAATAAATACTAGTACCTTGTATGGTTCATACTTGTGATTCTGGAAGTCTATAGAATTAGAACTAACTCCGTAACTAGACTGGTTTGGATCAAACTGTAGAAGCTGAAACAGAAATGGATGAATGTGAAAGCAAACAGCTAGAAAATAATGCGTTCTTAATACTTTCAACAGCATGTTGGACATGAAAAGTGCTTCAACAAGCAGGCGATCGTTTCACTGAGAACGGAAGTAACATTTTTGAAGATCAAATCAGGCAGTTGATACAAAGGAGTGATAATTAACTAGAGGATGATAATATTTTAGCGTATTCTTGAAGTGATTGTGTAAGGAAGACAACCAACAAAGATAACTAAGTGACAAGCAGGGAGTGAGACTATTTGGTGAAATGCTAAATGAATTCCGGCAATGCAATTTTTGAACAAGCACACAATTACGTAACCATGTTCAGTCTTAAAACACACTTTCGAAAAATACAAGTTAAATAGAATTATGCATTATCGGGATATTAAAAATATCTAGAATCTATTTCTTTACTATTGTGAACTACGGTATGAATATAAAATAAACTGTAGAGGTCTTGGAATATACTACCTTTCCAGCCGATGGTGTTGGTTTAACTAAGGGCGGGGCACGATCTACCATTGCTGACAACAAGAAATCTTTAGCATAAACCGAATGGCCTGACTCCGGATCAGTTCCGAGCTGCAATAAAAAAAAAGGCTGATAATTAACTATTTATACGTTTACCACGTTTTGTCAAGGAAAAACTTCAACAAATCACCATACCGACATACATGAATTTGTACTGTTTATGTAAACATACGAATCATATTTCAAAGCAACAATAAATTTGAGAAACTGCAACTTGATATTAAAATACTCTGTAGAGTTGTTTCTACTAGTACGGCCGAAAAATCATGCAATTGGAGAAAAAACGCCTGGATAGTTTTTTTAAAAATATTTTAACGAAATTTGTGATTTAGTTGTTACAGTACCACATCCATGACCTACTAAGAACACTTACATGGAAGTGGGCGTTTGTCTGATAGGTACGACCATCCGCTGCATCTGAAACAAACAGATAGAATAATAAACCTAATGAACTAACAACGAATGTATTCCCTTAAGTTCTTCGTCATTATTTAAAAAAAAATGACTTTACTTTTAGATGATAATTAGTTTTAATTATACTGGTTAACCTACCGCGGATTTGGCGGACTCAGTTGCCACAGGAAGGCCAAAAGCCTACGTGATATAAACATCTCCCCCGCAAAGGGATAAAACTGTACTGATTATCTTAGTGCTCGTAGTTTGAGTTACCTTTCTTGTCACCAGAATTTCGACCCTACTAGTTACAAATTTTGAGCAAATGTGGTATTTTCAACATGTTATATTGGGTCAAAAAAGGGATAAAGGTGTGTTGGTGTGTATTGTCTTGCGTGAATCGTCCGTTTTCTTGTATTGTATGTTAGAGTTTTATCATTGGTACTCTTGACAAAGGGATAACAGTAAATGGGTTCTTGCAAAAGGGGCTAGTGGGATACCCGCTGAGTGAGGAGTAGGTACATTTCTCACAAAATTCCCCCATAATATCCTTTTCCGTGTAAAAGATAGCTGTGGATGGGTTGTTTGGTCTTAACAAATGTACTGGTAGATTATGAAAGAACAATTTCAAATCATGTTTTATTACTGTTTATAAACATTCAATATATTTGAAGATAATGCTTGTTTCATTGAAATGTGCAGGAGACTTGAAGAAATCCAGCACGATTGCGGAGAACGAGTACTTTTCTAATGTCACTGTATGTTGCTACAAAATAAGTCAGCCGGAGTTTTCCAAATGAATTACGAACGAGAACGAGTCATCAAAAGAATGGATTTCAGTTTAAAATACTACTTCCTACATACACTGGAAATAAAATATTCCTTACCCTTGAAAACAGTGGGTACTGTAATTTCTCTAGCATACTTTTGTAGATAGTTAGTGTTAGCATATGGACCCGGCTCTTCTTCCTCGTCTTCTTCTTCCTCATCGTTCTTTTTCTTTTGATGCCGCCTGAAGTTTGCAAATATGGATGGGAGGAACATGTTAATGGTCTATCAAATCACCTTTCTATGGCTCATTGTCGCTTACATATAATATATTATAACAAAGCACGTTTTACTAACCATTAATTCGTTTATAAAGTGCTCGTTTTTAACTTGAAAACTTTACTTTACAGAACGTTTCTACATGTTCAAGTCGCCGCCCACCGCTCGGTCTTTTCCGCAGGAAACGCTTTCAAGTATCACTCGTCCTTTTCCGAAGAAAATGTTCTTCAACGGAAAATCATTCCGAGAAATATTTCGAACGAAACGTTACATTGCAGTTTGACTGTACTAAGGAATAAAATTAATCACATCGCTATTTTGCACAACACGTTTCGACTTAATTGACTAGTTTCTGTTATTTCCTCTATTCTGGTAGGAGGTAAGTATGCAATTATACGCTGACTGCCAACTTACAGCGTTTTCCGGAGCGAGGCTTCACCAGGTGGCACTGTACGTGGTCCATAGTCATTGTTTATAACAGTAACAAAATCTCCAACTGGAAAATTAATAGAGAACTATTAGAACTACTTGATTAATTTAGTGCAAAACACACTATTTTACAAATGTACAGGTAGAGGAATAGGGCCTGTAGAACTTCCCATCCGATGTTACGGGTTCGAATTCACTCGGTAACTAACATTTTAGCTGCGGAATGAATAAAAATAATCAGCAGTATATCTATACTTTGTTCTATCAACTTTTGCCGACAAATTACAGGGAAGTTATCCGCATTTAAAAACAAATTTCAACAGATAACATTCCCATTTACTTACTGTTTAAATCATTCAACTGTGTCGTGCAAATCCGCATAGTATTTTTCACATAATTAATAATTCACAACTGATACTAATTTAAATACATTTGAAATTAAATGCAGAAAAATGAAAATTACTTCACAAGGTTAAAGGTTCGCCTTTCCTATTTTTTTTAATAGCAAGTTAAACTCTACTGTACATATTCAAGGGAGACTACTTCTGTCCATTAGATTAATATGCAATGCCTATATCACACACTATATAAGTTTTCCTCACCGATATCATTATAATCTCCACCTCTGAATACATGTGACACCTTGTCCATCTCTTTCATACTTTTGTTGGCGTTACTTGCAGCGTTCATTTCCAATGCGTCTGTTTCAAATGCACGTATTCCTTTGCCGAACGCGCGTTGCTGTTCACTTATCAAGCTGCAATATTCACATGCAAAGTAAGAATACATGTAATTCTAGATCACATCTACCAATGAAGACTCTTTGTAGTAAGAAGGATAGAAATATTTACGAAAACTTTGCTAAAACCATTGAAAGAGATAATCTAGAATCGTCAGCGGTTCTAATATACATGTGTTTATAGATTTTCAAAATTTGCCAAGCTTGACTAGTGTAGAAAATAACCACTACAACCCTGTCAAACAAGGGAAATAAGACTTTGCCTGGGTTCGGTGTTCTTAATTACTAGCTAAAGTGAATCTTCTAGTTGTAAGCTTTGTATTTCGTAAAATGTCCGAAGTTATCCGATTTTGCCTTCACAGTGGCACTTATATCCACTTAGCAATCTCTGGCAAGCTTCGAAGTTCAATAAAGATCACCACGGAATCCAATGTCTTGTTGTCTGCTGTGCTGCACGCTTGCAATTTTTGTACTGCAAAATACGGTTTCGGGTTCAAATTCAAACCAGTGATTATGTGTAATGTATCCAGTTACATATTTCATATAAACTTACCCATCATCGTCGCTGCCCAATGAAAAATTTGTATTTCTCTGCCTCCAGAATTTGTTTGGATCAAGCGGCAACTGAAGTTTTGATGTGTCTACACGAGGGAAGTTTGGGGCTGAACGGTTCCGAAGCTATCAAAATATAGTAGCAAAATGAAACAACAACATAAATATTTGTGCAACATCGTTAATTAAATACAATGTACATGATTTGTGTGATCTATATTGTTGGTAGTCCCGACCGACGCTAGGATTTCTCCTCAGAAACTGCCAAGTTCCCTGACAGGCACAGATTTAAAAGAAAGATGCAGATACACGGAAATCCGGATTCCAGGTCCTAGCTCTTTACAAATAGACCCTTAGAAAAGTTAAGCGTGCCCCGTGTATTGCACCGATACACGCGATTTCTAGCAAGTTTATCTCTAGATGGATGGGAAACACTGAAAGGCGTTTCTGAAAACTCCAGTGCCCCGAACGGTTTTCGAACCGGGGATTTTCGGATTGGTAGTCCAGAGCATTATCTCCGCGACCACCGCGCCACCTAAATGCGATATTGTCATATCCTTGCAACCAATTGGAATATTTTCTTTTAACGCCATTCATGGTATACTTAAAGTATTCTTTGTCATGCAATTTGTTCTTTGTTATTTATATGAGCATTACATGCATTGTATTTTCTGGGATTTTTTTATATAAAGACTTTAGTGCTTAGTAATTTAAAATTCATTTTTCTCTTCATTTCTAGTATTTTTATTGCTTGAAAATTTGTTCTTTCCTGAACTCTTACTATATTTCTGTTTTAGTTTTTAGTAGAAGTAATTGTCAGTTCATATAAATAAATCTTGCAAATTCAAATCATTTACATTTTGGATGAAGCTTGTGGTGTATTCCGAAGGTCCAACTCTTCTGTTTGGATGAAAACGGGGCGCCATGTCCTAAAAAGAAGAAAGGCTAACCAGTAAAAATGTTTTTTCATGCCCTGAAAACAGCAAATGGTTAATAAAAGTATATACTTAAGACATCGCCATACATTGCTTCCCCCTTGTTTTTGTAACACTGCAATGGTTTGGTAAACTGTCCGCCTCTGTAAAATTGACTGAATGCTTTGGAACGGGAATGAAACCTCGAGACAACACCTTTTTGTTCCTACCTGTCAACTGAATTCCAAAGAAATAAAACAGAACTTGATTCGATAGTTATTTATTTGGACATGTTTTCTCGTAAATCTTCTATCATCTGCTAATTTTTTTCAACGTAAGTTCAGATATAGCAACTTGTGTTTAAGTCAGAAGCCTCTGAAAAACTAGACAAACTGACAGGTTTCAGGCTTAATTTCTCATAAATATGATTTATTGTCTAAACCCTGCAAAAAAACCCCAGAGAATCTGACGTTTAACTTGTCCTGTATGAAAGAAAATATGGAAATTCATAATTCCACGAGCATTTATGCGCTATACCCGGTAATTCAGCACAGAGAAAGGCATTTTGTGACATAGTTTTTACCTCAGTGGAAAATATATATAAAATAACATACAATGTAGAACACTTACCGGCCAATTTATAAGTCTGTTTTCCCCATGAACATCAGGCTGTAAGAAAGGAGGAAAATAAAAAATAAAAAATGCAAATAACAAGACCATTTATATGTTGTACATTGAGATTACAGCATACCAGCCCTTACGTTTCTGGTGGGAAATAATTTCTTGCTTTTCCAACCAGTGAATACCACCACGAGACAAAAACATCTGCATAGTCTAAGCATTGTATAGTCTGAATTCATTTGAAACGTCACGATTAGAAAAGAACGCACGAAAAGCAACTTCTTTTACATTTATAAGGGTCAGATCGGAAGCAGAGGTCGAACGCCTGCATGGCCCTCAATCAGGGAGAGGGTTAGCGATATTCAAGTCAGCGAAACTAATCACTACTACATGTTTGATATAAGATTAGATAGATAAGACAAATCTTATAATAATTCGACAAAATAAATAACAAAAAAGCATTTAGCATTCCATGTGCTTTTGAACTGACTTATATGTGTTGTCTTATATATTGTCAATATAGTATCTCATATTTCGCATGATAATATGTGTGTATATTTAATATCATAATATGTGATATTTTGTAACATGTAGAGTGAACTTAAATAAACTAAATAAACTATGCCATGTAATGCGAAACTGTTTATAGAGTTTTCGCCTTTGCAGTGGCATTATCAATTATACAATGTTTACTCTTAAAATTGTCTACACACTAGTTGCAGTAGGGTTATTAATCAAACCTTTAGAATCTGGTTCTGCCGGAAATCTGCTTGCGTTGTACTCCGCCTGAAGATGTCTTTGTCCAAATATCTGCCGCTCATGTTACCCATGTCAAAATGATGTACCAGCTGTGAATAAAAAAATATATCACTAATGATGAACAGAAGAAGAAGAAGAAAAAGAAGAAGAAAAATAAGAAGAACGGATGCTAATGAATGCTCATGAATTCAACAAAATAATATCTGCAGACTTAGCTTGTTTTCTTGTTTTGTCTAAATATTAATAGCGAACGATACGAAACGTATATTCACCGTCCGAAAAAATCTCAAATAAAATTTAAAAAATCAGGATCATTGGGATGTGTGTCTAGAGCTTGGCAATACATTGACATGGTACTGGTGTAAACAAATGTGGAAGAACGACAACTTTGTAATAGGGTCTATGAAAGCAGTGAGCCTCCCCCTCCCCCAGCCCCTCCCCCCTCCAGCAAAAAAAAAATAAAAAAATAATAATTTTGCTTGCAGGAATTCAGACGGAAAACAATTCAAACATGCCTCTGAGGTTATACAGACAAACTACTGTTTTCATCCTCGATGAGCCCGTTGTCTCGGTTCTTCGCATAAGGAGTTTGTGTCTGATATAAGAAACGGTAGATTTTTCATCATTTCACTAGTGACCTCTTTTTATGCTTATACTAAACAAACTGAGTAAAACTGCACACAGGTTACTTCCCCTTACAGTATACATGATTATAGACAATCAAAATTACTGATGAGTACAAAAATGTATTTAAATCTTGAACTTAAAGCAGAATTTATAAGTATTGAGCCTTTGAGTACAATAGTTACAGTCGTGAACAAAAATGATCACTCTGATTATCACGTCTATGTATTTGAATAACGTCTCGTCGAAATAATTAATTAGGTCATGACTTTAATTTTATATCAGTCATATGGTTTAATATATTTTGAATTTAAATATCCGCGTATAAATCAATAAATTGTTTAAAGGTATTACACCATGTATTTCAAGATCTTATTTCAAGCTATGGATTAAACTATGAATGAAAGAATGTACATAATTAATCTGTATACTAGTAGACCCTATATAATTACATGCTCGTAATCTCCTCTTTGTATTTATTTACATGATCAAATTCGATCTTATTTGATTCTAACTACATGTACATGTAGCTCATGAATGAATGAATGAATGAATGAAATTGAACAAGTGTTTGGAAATAGACAGCAGAAAAAAACTGTTTCCTGCTAATTTGTCAGCATTTATATATTATTACAATAATGATCCGACTGAAGAGTGATGTTTATAGTAGCAGTTGTTGTAGCAGAGAAGATCGCATTATTTGTTACAAGCCTCAGCAAAATATCACGTCCCAGTTTTCTCATATTCGTGAGGAATTCGGTCACACGGTGACAAAAATCTGCAAAATACGAAAACCTCTTTTCTACACTTAAAGTGAACGTACAATGCAAAGCAGCATGTTTCTGAACATCTGACGATACATACTTTGCCAGTTAAGATTACCGATCATTACAGTACAAGAGGACCATTGGCCCTATATCGCTCACTTGAGTCAGCAGAGAACATGTGCAAACTATGATTATGCCTTTCATCACTTCTGTAGCGTATAAAGATCTAACTGTATAAAGACTTTGTGCAAGACTGACTAGATATATAGTAAAACATCCCCCACTGGGCGCGTCATTTTTAAGGGATAAACCTCATTTTAACAATTTTAGTAGAGAGTCATAAATTGATCGTATTTATCAAATAAAATTAAATTCTGACCAGAAATTTCAGAGAAGATTTTTGATTTTCTATATAGACTTTACAGAAAAACAGGGGGTCTCATTTTATGTTAGCAATTTTGGTAGAGAGTGATCAGGTGATCATTAGATATAGAGAAGATTTTCAAAGGTGTTTTCCTTTTGGTTGTTATAGCAGCCAGAGTTCTGCATTGACCATAATTCTTTTAGAAATTTTGATTGAGGCTCATACGAAAAAAAACCCTCCCCAGCCAATTTGTATTTACATTGGCAAAGGGGTTTTAGAGATGTCGTTCGAAGCAATTGTTGACGACGACGAAAAGCGGTCACAATAGCTCACCCTGGCAGTTCGTGCAAGGTGAGCTGTTTTACAAAGTAATACTCCCTAGTTATAACGGTTGGTCGGCAAAATCGATTGTTTCCCTTTACACAAATGGTGCCTTTATGGTACTTACCTGACTGGAAGTTCCCTGAAGGCTGTTTGGATCGAGTACAGCGCCCTGCAAAATAACAAAAGTACAGTGAATTAAAAAATAACCGAGGAATCTACAACAATTTACTATACAAAAGAAATAATCAACAATGGTTCCACCAGCTTTTGACCTCAAACGCTGCAATATAACTGGCTTGAATTTATAACTAAACGCATCAGCCATATTATTTCCTGTAAGGTACATATGCAACTATGTGACAATAACGGCTACAAATGTTAGTAAAAGAATGCTATTTTCACAAAATGGCGACAGGTCACCCACCCCACCTCTACCCCCAGATAATACCTGTGTTCAACAGAACGAAGATTTCACAATAAATTAGATTTTTGACAAACTTAAATGTGCAAATACAATAGCATAAATTAATTACGTAAGCATCATAGATCAATGACATACATTCAATTTTTTTTAATGCAAGTTATTAACTTCTGTTATTGAGCGTTTGACTGGACAACAGAATGTCAAACGGCACTATTGGACTTTGAAAACCGATTTTGTATCTGATTTCATTTAATACATATCATATATCTCGTGTTCTTTTCACTTTTTTCCATTCGTAATGATATATGTTTACAATTTCAATATTTGTTTTGTGATTGACTGAATACGGGGTATCAAATATTAATAGGTTTAAAAAATTAATGTTTTGTCAGCGTTTGTAAAATGTAAACCTTATTCTTCTACATTGTATGGTTAACAAACAATTGACGTTAAAACGGTTACAAAAGTACATCAACTACAAAAGACTGAATGTGGCGGTTGGTTTTAAATGTCGTCTGTAATTTTCTGTATTTAATGAAGTTTATTAGTAATAAATGGGTAACGGTTATGTATATTGAACAATAGAAAGTACTTGTAATGATAGCGAGGATAATTATTATTTACATTTCTTTAACATTAAAGACACGAAAGGTTACAGGGAAACAGTTTCCCATGAGAAAAAATAATATCGCAGTAAGGAATCATAACCATTCATTTCATGGTACATAAACTGCCTCACAACGGAAAGACAGAAAGGAAAATGATGTGTGTGCATGGAGGAATCGGTTAATAGACCCTATCAGCAAAAGCAACTCCAGTGCATGTAACTTTTTGATGCAATACAAAATGTTTGTACCGAAATTACATGCAAAAACGCCAGTTTTTACGTAAATATTTTTGTATTCAACTAAATCTATTTTACACTATAGAAAGAAAGGGACAAGTAGTGAAGAAGGGAGAGAAGTCTAGGTTACTAAAGAACAAGTAATGTTATTCTAACTGAAAATATGAATCGTTTCCTTCCTTCTCCCCCCACAATCCCGTCCCCATAAACCACAGTCGATAATATTATTGTGTGCAGCGTTTAAGACTTCACATGTCAGGAGTTATCATGATAAAATTATGAATAAATTTTAAGATGTGCTTAGGTGTTTAAAACAACCTCACCTTTTATGACATTTATAGTCGGCATCGTAAAAAGAAAATTAGATATGTGAACATTTGGGAAAGCAACTATGAATTTGAGAAGTGCTATAGCTGGTTATGCAATTAACATATCAGATCTTCAACGCTGGGTAGTTATTTAGAAATCTCTGCTTTGGGAGAAACCTAAATAAAAAAGGGTCCAAAACTCTTTAAAACCCTTTAGAGTGTGACCAGTAATAAAAGACAAACGTTGATGAAATCTATAAACCTTTTTAAAACTTCATGCCTAAAATATAATTAAATTCTAGAAAACTTTACTGAAATTGATTAAGTGGTCACGAAAAGGGAATAATAATTAATTGTCTGGATACATGTCTCTGTATATCTAGTTATCGTGAACAGCATACCAAAATCTTTCTAATATTCCACAGTTAAAGAAAAAGAATATAAGCAGTTTAGATTAGTATTGATACTTAAAAAGCACCGACAATATTTCACAATTCCAGTTGATTCACAATTCCGGCTGGTACATAATTCCGGCGGATACACAATTCCGCCGGTTGAAACATGATCAATCCGGTTGATACATAATTCATGCCTTATGTCAATGACTTTTACCAACAGTTATTATTATCATTATCTTTTTTTTGTATATGTTGACGGAAATCAGGTAAACCTTGGTTCATTTCAACACGTAATAGAAACATTTTTTGTCAATTTTGCAAAACAAAATCCTTACTGAGAAATCTGCACTGTGACTTGTCTTCCAGAAGTCCCTTTTCAGTTTATTGTTCGTGTAGTTGTACTCGCCATCTTGAAGAACGTGCGATTTTGTTAGACTATCCTTTATGTTGAGGAATCTCAAGTTCCGCGCCGGGCCATAAAGGCTCTGATGACTTCCGTCCCCTTGCATCAAAGGCATCCCGAAAAAATATGCCGACTTGTCAAATTCGTGTAAAATTCCTTTTTACTTTCACACCGGTGTTCGAACGTTCTTCCGCCAGCACAGCTCGGCGCGGAATCCGTGAACTCTTCCTAAATTTAAGGATAGTTTCACAAACTACTGCAATAATTATCCGCACTTGTTTACATTTTTCTTTTCCGTGTTTTGAAACAAACGAAAGTCTACGGACATAAAAGTCTGACGTTATCCAAAGTTGACGTCCTTAGCAACAACAATAGCTTATTCGGAATAATTCGTTAATCTTAACGCCATAAATCGTTTCGAATAATATCCATGCGCTGATAGCGAATCTAAATTCTGATAAGGTATAACGCCTTATCAAAAAATGCATTAAAAGAAAATTTATTTTCTTCAGTCTTTTTTGTATATTCTTTCAGCTCGACAGAATTTAAATCGATAACAATACAAAATAGGAGACAAAAGAGTGGGACAAAGTTACCGTGATTATTTTATATTTTATATGCCAGATTAGCCGAGTGTGATATACACTCCACAAAATACTTATCGAAGCTTGTATAATATGCGATCAGTTATAAACATTGTGATATTAAACAATATTAATCATAAACTTCAATATTATGATGACAATTATTGGATTAATACACCTGTAATAAATTTTAAAGTTATTATGACATGGCATGCATGGCGTATTCCTTGGTGTTGGGTGGACAAATGTAGGGGTAAAGTTCTTACCCCAACCCCTTCCCATCTTGATTCGCTATTTCAGTTTTGTACAGGCCGGCAGTTTATCTAACCAGGACTGATACTAGACTTCAATTTTCCGTAAGAAAATGCCAACCTACATCTACATCTACGGGAATACTCTCAACGATCAATGTCTGGTCATAACTGAGAGTGACCGTCTCACATGTCGGGTCGGTGGCAGGGTTTAAACTTTGACCATGAATCATTAATTGAGGTTCTGTGATTAGAGGTCAATGGCCTTAATCTCTCGACCACGTCGGAGGCTGCCACGTGCATAAATAATGGCTCAAATAGAAAAACGTTAAAGGAGTGGAACAGTGGTCCAGTGGTAACGTGCTGGACTTGTAATCCAGGAATCGTAGGTTCGATCCCCCGCTCCTCCACTAACATAACTAAATAAATGGTCTTTTGGATGAGACCTAAAAGCTGAGGTCCAATGTATCGGTGCTGTACACTGGGCATGTTAAAGACCAAGGGTGTCTCTGGAACGGTTGGACACGTTTTTTATCTTACACTAACTCCCGAAACCTAAAACAACTAAACTCTTCTCGGGACGTTGGTTATATGGATTATCTGGTATCAACGATAAAACTCTAGAATACCTACCTGCCTACCTACCTACATACATGCACACACTTTAAATGTATGGTAGTTATCTTTGCTTGGCAATGCAACAGGTTATTTTTATTCAGTTCAACATGCATTTTGTTTGCAATATTATTTTTGCAACCATTTCAATATGCAACAGTGTTTTTGTGTCCGCCTGTGTTATCGAGTGGTTAGAGTCGCTGACTTGATATATTTATCCCAGTTTCTTGCGGAGGATAAGGTATCTACTACTGGTTCTTGTACTGAACAATGGTTAGGTTTATTGTCCGTCTGTAAAGTGACCAAAGATACGGTTAAAATAGGCGTTGAACACTTCCCTTTCCGTAGAAATAACGTAATTTAGGCCGAGCGATGTTCCGATTGATAAAGACACACGGTCGGTAGCAGGATTCATGACCCTAAACCAATGTGAGGTAACGGTGATTTTTTAAGCAGCAACCATTCGACTACGAAGGCGGCATATTTTGATGTTAACTTCATAGTATGTTCCTTATTTTGTTTGAAAACTTTGCTTTCAAAACAGTTTTAAATTGGCGATGTGAAAAGATTAACAAAACATGCAAAATCAAATAGTATGAGAGAAATTTTGAGTTATAAAACTGGTATACTAAGAGCAACTGTTGCGCAATAGTAGCATGTTCTCATCTGGAAGGAGGACCTGGGGTTAGACCACAACTAGTGCCGCGATGGCTCTATCCTTATGCATGGCATTTATTTATTTTTATGAGGTTTATAAATATATTAGTAAGACACAAATCACGAAGATGAAACATACTTGAAATGCAGAACAACTTCAACATATAAACATGTAGTTGAATGAATAAATGCCGTATCGTAGCGCCGTTTGCATTTATTATCTATTTGTAAATTACATCCCTTTCATAAACGGCGACACTTGTACTTCTCAGTCTTACTATTTTATCTGTTGATGTTTGTCCATGGTTTTCAATAATCTGTATTTCGAAGTTTAGACGCGTCATTGGAAGATGTCTTTCGTATCGGTGTTTTGTATGTCGGTGTTTTGTCGTGTTCCCTACCACATTGCCCCCCCCCCACCCCCGGCACTCCCACCCCCTCTCTGTCTCTTTCTATCTCTCTGTTCCTCTGTGATGCTTTGTTCCCTCAAGAGTGAGTACAAAGAGCTAGGAAATACAAAAGACAAATTTTTCGCAGTCGAGAATAATTTGATTAGTCTGATCATCTTTTACCAAATGTGCATTATTTGAGGGTCTTGCACCGATGTTTTCCGCGGGCGCTTTTTTGAGGAGGTTACCAAGTCCAAAAGTTACAGGGAGTTATAATAAGGGCATTTATTGTTATTACATCAAGCATGGAGTCGGAAAGCCGTGAAAATGTGTTTAACAGCCTTGTAACATTCAGATTTCTTTTGCTCATATTTTAGATTTCCGCTAAAAAGCAGTTAATACAGATTTGCTCTCGTGGTCAAGCAGAAATGAAACAAAACATGAGTAATTAACGAATTTCGATATCAAATGAGGACACGAAGCATAATAACATGCTCATTAAACGATTACACAATTATCAACGTGAAACTTCAATTTAGGACTTTGTGCGCAAAATCTTCTAAAGAAAACTAATGCGAAATATGCTAATTGTCCAAATTGTCA
>JAUMHA010319021.1:0-14470 GCA_032359765.1 Saxidomus gigantea | reverse complement strand
ACCCGGCGTCCGCTGCATTCGAAGACTTCAGGCTTACGCACTCTAAGATTAGGCAGATCTACTTTTCTTACTTAGTTCTATGGTTATTAGATTTTGAACCACTGTGACGCTTAGACACTTTAATAAATTGCTGATCGTAAGAGCTGTATTTTTAGTAAATGCTATTTTTGCACATTTTCAAGTAATTTCATGATTTTTATAAGAATTAAGTAAGGTCAAGATTTCCTCTTACTATCGTATTTGTTTAGTCAAAGACTTGTACAAAGTCGATATACTTTTGAACAATTTAAGTGTTTCTCTATTTTTAAGAACCTCATATTTCATTAGACATTATATTTGTCTACATGTACATTTGTATTGATTCCAGTGCTCTAAGTATTCTTGTTTTAAATACGTGTATTGTTAACTATATGAGTGTATATTAATTAAACTTATTAATGTAGAACTAGAACGTCTTGCTTCTGCTTTTAGTAGTTGTCTATAGGTTAAGTCATCCGAAATTCTCAAATCAAAAGTTCTGGCCCTTTGCCCCTTTTTAAATCTGAAGTCCACTCTAACAAGTTGATGACTGCAGCACAATTTTGACGATGGCAGCCTAAACCAACAGCGGACTGGCGTCGGAATTATCACTCTGGTGAACCGGTCACGGAAGTGGAGGCGTTTAACTGTAGTATATACACGGAGACTGCAGATCCGTGTTACTAGGACTACACCCTCCCGAACCATAAAACGTATCGCTGAGATCACAGAATTAAATTGCAGAGCCCTGCTACTAAGACTACACCCTCCCGAACCCTAGCGCGTAACAATATTGTGGTGTTGTAGCTCGCCTTTCTGGTCTATATGTCGGGGCGTGGCACGTGGCAGGGTATGATTGCCCCGGTATGAGACCATCCCATGTTTACACTACTCGCGCTTAAAATCGTATGCTTTAAAACGATTTGTTAATTCAGCACATCCATAACTATAATGAGCCAGGCAGGTGAAAGGTACGTAAACTAGACGATTCTTACACCAGTAATGTATTACAATAACTTACAGAAAGATTTATAACATTTTGTGTAATCATTAGAAAGACATTCCACCAAAACTATTACATAGCACTATAAGGACAGATCAGCCGAATCTGTGATTATAGTTTCACTGAACCGGCCGAAATCTGTGATTCTAGTTTGTCCTTCATACTCAATATGACGCTGAAATAAGAATGTTCAGTTCTCAGAAAGAAAGGTTAAGCATTATGTATAACAGCACTGTGAGCTTTGTCATCTTTACTTGTAGACAGAATTAAGTAATAATGGTATTTAAGTGTTTATAACTTGTATATACAAATCTACACAAGGCTTACCTCCTTAAATGGCACTACTTGCCATAGTTACAGATATTGAGTTGATTTTAAAAACAGTCTTTCCTCGTTTTCTAAGGTGAAGAATAAAAATCGTTTTAGATCAGCCTGATATTACAGGAAACACTTTATGATTTGTTAAAAGAATACTTGCTTTTGCAAAGCATATTATTTATCCAACGTCTACTTCCTCCAAGTCAAATTACATACATGTATATTTAAACATTGCGCAACTAGGGCTGGTTCTTGTACATTTATTTCATCGTTTACTTGTTTTGTTAAAAAATTGAACGGATTTTTATACTAAAAAGATAAATACTTGACTGTTTTTAGTTGTGTTATTTTGGTTTAATGTAGATTTAGTAAACGTCATTTATGTCTACGTCACCGTGCGAAGTAAAATGTGTTTTTCTCTTTTAAGACGTTTAACCGTGCACATTCCAATTTTCACTGTACCTGTTTTGATTATTTGAAAAGTCAACACTTGAATTTCTTACTTATATTGTGTTTGAGAGGAAATAAATTGTACTGACTTATGAATCAATATTTTCACGACTGTAACTACCTTTAACACTTGATCTCAATAGTAGAAAAAGTAGAAATTTAACACGTTTTTATTACAAATATATGTGTGGTTAGCTGCAAAACTGAGTATAACACAGTGTTTTTTACCTACAGCTTATACAGACGCTGCATTAATTTTTTATTTGACCAGTAAGTTGATAAAAATCTGCAGACACTAGATATCCCGTAAAGAATGAATAAGTTCCACTAGAAAAGTAACTTGGATTGCCTTCTACATAAACTTCATCGTTTTTATTTAAATGAAACGTACCAGTGGCACTCAACGGATATGCTCCCTTAATTTGACCGAAGAGGGTAAGCTTATGCCTATCGTTGATTGTTAGGTATGCATGAACATTTCCAGATTTGTTCCTCTCTCTCGATAATGTTACTGAAAATGAATACACGCCTGGAATTCTACAGATGAATTTCCCAGTCTCCGGGCTGTAGGAGTTACCGCCGTTGAACTGAACATTCCAGAATCTTAGGACTATTCGAGACGAGGATGAGTCCTTTTCAATTCCAGTTGCAGTGAAACCAATACTGCATTCTGCAAATATAAACATACGTTTTCCCTTTCATATAGTGTAATGTTCAGAATCAGACAGTAAATGGTTTCTTATTATTTACTAGTAATTATCACATTTTGCTTATGTATATGTTGTATTTATACAAATTTAGTTTTATTGTTATTTTCAGGCAGTTACAAGATGCAGATGCATGCGACTTACGTGTATTTTATTAATTGAACTAATATTAATAATAAATTCTAACGCACGAACTTTGTAACGTTGATTCTCCTCATGAAATTAGTAGAACGTTTTTAAATGCAGCAATTTTTAGGGTTTTGCTTTGAACAAAAACATACCGGTACCGTGAACTACTGCCAATACGAATACGAAAAGCGCTGAAAAGCCTGAAATAAAATGTACATTTCATTACAAAAATGCCAACAGGAAACGTGTTAAGATATTGATTAAGCAACAAGAGGCTCTATTTATTTCAAATATATGCAGTGCGATCGTCCAAGGCCATTAAATTATCTTTACAGACATTGTAAAGTTTCCATGTTTGGCCCGTCTTGCTGCCGCAATATACACCAAAGTGTGTAAGCTAGCATTGACATTTAAGGAGTACATTAAATATTTGTTTACATTATTATTTAACCATTCGTTCAGTTCTCAGCCTGGGATCAAAGGCCCGAAATATCATAGTTACCAAGCTACAGATCAACCCTGTGCATTATCTAACTCTAAACTGCACTGATGACAAATATAGAATGTTGCTATGGGAAAAGTAGTGCAAGACAGACCCGATCAAACTTCATTTTGATTAGACCATATCAAAAAAGAAAGAACAAACAGTTTTAAACGAAGATAGAATAGTTCATAGTTTACTCGTGTACATGTATGATAATGTCAAAGTAGCCTTTATGTGTAATTATAACAATCCATCTGTGGCCATAAGCCTTCAGCGCTCACAGCACTTTGATTAAAACATGAATATTTAATCTGTTTCATTAAAATGAGTGTTTATATTTAAAATAGCGAGCCATGATCATACTTCATCGTTGCTTTATGTCACCTTTTAAAAACTACCCTTCTTTTGGGACAATCAATGACGTTAAATGAACAACTTACAAAGGTCAACCATTTCTTCCGTAATACTTAGAATGCCTTCTTATCGTGCAAATTTCCAATGGCAACCTGAAACGTTAAATGTGTGTATCATGAATTTCTTAAATGGAATTCACAAATACGTATTGTGTTTTACTAATTTTTTCAGTTATGAAATATTACAATGTGTTTTAAATATACAAGCAGTATGTTTTGCGGAAAGGGGATAAGTGATTTAGGCCAAAACAAGATTTTACCTTCGAAAATCTATTTTCTTCCTTATACGATGCACATCAAAGCGCCATGCTGAATGAGAGCTGCACATATTATAGGAATAAAACTTTATTATATTTTTTATTTTGTGTTGTGGCTACGAAAGGGAAAACAGAAAATCTGTTTTGAATACATTTCGTTACAGTTATGAAAAAATAGATCTTGTTTTTGCGTTTGAAGGAAAAACATTTTTGCTGAATATGATAGAAATAAATGTTTTTGTAGCTTTTATTAGAATGATACTAATTTGGATAAATAAATATACATTTGTACCAAATCTGTGACTTTACAATTTTAAAGAGACACTCCCTTAAATAGGTGTCAAGATAAATTACTTCAAAAGCATGAATGATAAAATATTTGCAAGTATTAGAGCTTAACCTTAAAGATTTACATTTCAGTCATTATCGGTTTTGCAGTAACGAACAATTTTCACAAATTTAAGTAAAGTTGTTTTTGTACAATTAATGGATGGATAGCGATTTTTTACAGATGGTCTCTGTGTTGATTATTTGTGCTAAAATGAATCATTTTTGGATATGAGTTACTTATTGGTATTTATTTATTATTTTACGTTTATTGAACATATTATCTATGTGCGGAGAATATTATCTGCTAGATGTTGGGACTGCCCTTTAAAGACGATCGCTATAGTTTAATTCTTGGCTATATATCAAATACTTTTATACTTCAATGTTGTTAAATTAAATGTCACAAACAATTACTTTGTAATAAAAAAACATACAAAAGGATTATTTTTCGTAATTATACCACTACAATATTTAATACATATAGCTATAGCAAAAAAATTAGTTTATCAAGAAAATTTATAAACTCTCTTTAAAAGCACTCAAAAAGTCAGTGTTTAGCAAAGGCTGACTTTTAAACTCTGTTAAATGCTTTAAGAAGGATACATTTTTGTTACATATTATTTGTAAGTGTTTTACTATGCACGATTTGTACAGTTAAAGTTTCATTTAGCCATCTGTATTACGTCAGTGGCAATAAACAAATGGCCTCCCCTCCTACACCACCCTCCCGCCCGAGACGAAAGCTCATTTTTCTCAATAAAAAGGCTAGTGACCTATCCTTTTTAAATTAGTTTTCAATAAAGTGAAGTTTGAACAATTCTTCTGCAAAAAATTAAGAAATTCTCATTGCTTGAAAATTAAGAAAAAAACTTTGACAAATGATTACAAATTTTACCTATTCTTTACAGAAACTAATTTCTCTTTATGTTATTTTTTCAGTTTAAATACAATTAGAAATCTCAATTCATGTAGTTTCGTGAAATAGGATCAATTGCTTTAAATTCTAAATAAAAATATATGGTGAGTTGCCATATTTAGAGTTTTACTATTGATAAACATGAGATAGGGGTCATTTTCACTGCTTTCGGGGGTACATTGCAAAAAGTGTCCATTACTTATATAAAGTGTAATAAGTGTGTCTTCTGCACTTAAATAAGGCTAGAGACCTACCTTTTTTATTTTATATTCTGACTTAGCAGGTATTACCCTAACAACAAACGCAATTTCATAAAAATACTCATGTGAATTTCATTGAGTTTCAGGTATTGCTTGCTGAGAAACAGTGCACATAAACACCATCTGAATCTTCATATCAGTTTCTTGTTCAACTTGTATTAGAAGTAAATTTCATACGCCAACGTCCTCCAAGTTTTATATCTTTTTTGTTATGTTTTGAAAGCACACAAACCTGTATTTTTGGAAAGATAGTTTCAGTCTCATGACAAATAAAACAATACAAAAGATGTAAACCTTATTCAAAAATTGATAATGGACTAGATATGATACTACATTTATTGTTCTCTTTTTGTAGTGGTGAACTACAAAAAGAGATAGAACAATGAATGTAAAATTATATCTTAACCATCAACAATGTTTAAAAAAGGGTTTACAGCTGGGGGTAACAAAATATATATATGAATGTGTTGTTACAGTTAATACACTTTATTCCTTGCTTGAAGGAACCGTATCACCTAATTTTCATATCTGTCTTTAAATTAATTGTTTGTTATTACATGTATTTTCATATAGAGATGTGTTGAATTCCAGCCCCTGGTTGCTACACGCATAAATAACGCGCGGACACGAAGGTATATTAAAAAGTAATTAAAATGTAACATCTCCATGAGAAATCCTTGAACTGAAACACGCTGATACTATGTGCATGTGCTTTTGATAGGAAAGTAGTCTATGAAGTTTGACTAAATTCTATTTAGTTGTTTCTAAGAAACAGTCCGGGTAAGAATGAGGGACTGACGGACTCACAGACGTATAGAGACTTTTACCAGGCTCTCGTGGCGTGGATTTAATAAGAAAGATATAACCTTTGAAGAATTTGGCGCATAAAATTCAATCAAACTCAGGCGCTTCCATTACCATACGATTTAAACTGCCGATAATCAACTTTTTACAGTCGGGTAAATATTTGTTGCAAGTTTGAAAACCTTTCCTTACTTATCGTGATACTTCCGTTTTTCTAAAATACTTTTTTGTTCATGTTCTGAAATTAAATACAGATGATTACAGAAGCGATTACCTATATTGTTATAACAGAAGACAAAATATATTTCATTGCATAATATAGTGTAAGTGTCCGCACTGAATTAAAAAAGCATTTATGAATTATAAAAAGATAATACCAATGCAAGCCCAGCAGCAAATCCAACCGATCCAATTGAATAATATGATTTACAACTTCATGTGTTATCCCAAGGATAGACATGAAGCAAACAACTAGGAAGTGAAAGATAAGATCGTTTGTATATTATTCCTATACATTTAGGCAACATATTGCGATGGGGTTTTCCTATTGTTATCAGGCGAAGTGCAATTCATAAACAAATGAGCAATGCAACAAACATCAAACACAGCAAACTCAACCTTTCAAATAAAAAACATTGAATTGTGATTGACAATTCTAAATGTAACATAAAAGAAAAGCGCAATGTATAACAAATAAATGGAAGATCTTATCATATTTTTTTTGTATTAAGACCTCCATCGACTCCAGAAAGCGTCCGCCAAAGCATGGACATTCATCCACTGCGTTTTAAATAGATATTTCTTATTTATCTGTATCGATGCAGGTAGGATTTTGAGTAGGAAGCAACAACAGACTGAGTGGAAACGGATCTTCCGGGTCTGTAGAAACTGGTATCAGAGGTCTCGAGTTAATAATGGCAAAAACCTCTGCAAGGGATGTTTTGAGGACTTCGTGAATGAATTCGTTTCCAGGAAAGTCTATTAACAGCGAGGCTAAAATGCGTCTAGTTACAACAATCATTCTCTACCATACCCCTCCCATTTTCTTTGCGGATTTGTTGGTCTATGACATGATGAACACTGATAGCATCCCGTCCAATCAAAAGCATGACTTCTGCTTTATTTTCAAATGGTGGGATTTGACTGAAGAGGTATTTGAGGTGTATGTGGGTATTACTGTTCAACTTCAGGGTTAAGTATTTCATTATAGTTGTCAGGAATGGACATATATTCATTTACAACGGGAAGAGAAGTTTTGCCTGTTTTGTCGTGGGATTCGATTTCGAAACCATCAATTCTTTTTCCAGGTGTCTGAGTTTTTCCAACACATGAAGTAATTGTGTACTAACATTTGTTATCTTTCACTTATAATAAGTCAAACAGTTTAGGACTTCCCATTTTTCTATTACTCTGGTCGTAGAGGTTAGCGTACAAACGAATTGCTGTATTGAGTTTTGTCGTTAGATACACACAACAAAGAACCATTTTGGCACACGACTTCCCACTGAAACTTTTACCCCAGATTTGAGTGCATAAGACAGATCCCGACGACATGTTGCTTACTTGAGAAGGCCTTAAGTTTGATCAAGTTTCATAGCCGTACAATGATTGTCTCTTCCACAATGTTTACAGTTAAGTTAATTCTTTCTGTACATTTGGAAGATATTCAAAGTTCTTCAATCAGGAATACTATGTTCAGTTTATCAATTAGGTTTTGCCTTTTCAAAAGAGAAAAGTAGGTTTTCCAAATAATTTCTGACGCTTCAGATAGTTTCGTAATTGGCCGTATGTCTATCAGAACAAGGCCGTGTACTCTAAAATTGTTTGGAAATGAAAAATTCTTGCTTATTTTAAATTATATTTGAAACACGTGACTACCGATGATGTGCGACATATATTCCCGACAGTTTACGGAAAAGCGATAGGACAAAAAGACCACAAATGTCAATTTAAGGAAATAGAATAACATCCACTCGTTATTCTGCAGCAGGTTTCAAACAATACTACAGTAAAGTTTTAGAATCCCGTTTCGATATATGTAATCGTTTAGTAATAAGCCTTTAGCAAATTGTCTTTAGTTTTGCATTTTTAAATTATCACCAAAAATGATTTGTTTTGCATTTGCATTTATGTGTAAATAACTTGGCTTTTTAATTGCTAGTATCACTGTTCAATATGTCTGTTTAGAAGAATAAGTAAATCATACAAATGACAATGTAAATTATCTATTTTTGATGGAGAAATGGAGAAAAATGTGTTGTCACAATGTATTTCTAAATGATAAGGAAACATAGTATATATTTATATATGTTACTGTCACATTTTTTTCTTCTAATTTGAAGTTGCACTTTACCTATTACGTAACAGCATTAACATTTAATATATGTTTTGAACTTACATGTGGATTATATATAAAAGGGAATGTTTTCGAGTTTGATGTAAAGTGCCGGATCACAAAAGAGGTGGCGCCTCGAGTGTGATCAAGCACTAATTAGCTGACAACGACTTGCTTCAACTATTATACTGTTCCATTTGTTATGTACACTTTTCCGGATTTTATCACGTTATAGTGCAACCATGAGGACCATCGATTTAGTTTCAGCCTGTATCATACATGTATGATACAGAAAATGTCGACACATGTATTTGTACTGAACTCCACAAATACAAGTATATAATATTAAAGTGTAGAATTACAATCTCGAGTCCTGTGAAAGAGTCAACGTTTCCAGAACTGAAAAAATAATTGAAATTAATCGAAAAAAACACGACTCCAGATCCGCTTTGATTGTAGCTGTTATACAGTACCTAAGACATACAATTGTTTCATAGGTAAAGCTCCCAAAGAGATGATAAAAGTGCATATGTGCAGACAGACAGTACATCGAGAAAGAGTAAAAAGAGTGCTTGAAAAATATCTGCTACTTTCCGAATAGTACTAAAAAGTCCACATATTTTCCAACCGCCCTTCGTTCAGTGTCTGACTCACTATGAAATCAATGCAACCATGCTAACCTGTGTGTACTGCAACACATAAACACCTGTCTTAGCGTTGACATGAATGTAGGCGGATATTCGTCGAAAATAAGGAGTTTGAGACGCTATATTGATATTAAGCGTACACAGAGCGGAAGTTCATATATTATTAGGATTTTTGAAATGTTTGACGGCTTAAAATGTTACACTTTAAATAGGTTGAAAGGCTTAAAATGTTTAAATGATATAACCATTCTATTGTACCATCATGGTCAAATAATATGCTGAATCTCAATAAGGTGTTTGAACATTTAAGAAATAGCTTAGTTCACTGAATCGTTTCCTGTATTATCTGAATAAAACGAAGACCGGAAAATAAGGCGGGTTATTAATGTTTGACTAGGCTAGTTATCGACATGAATGAATAACATGATGACGTGCATGGTTCATGTAGTACAAACTGAATTTTAAGATGACTATTGTGACTATATAGTACAAAGTGAGCAACTACGGAATGCGGAAGCGAATTTGTGTTAAGACACACCAAGTTTACGATTTACGGTATAATAGCTTTTATAAAATCATTGAAATTTATAGTGAACACTTTGCTAGCATCCCATAAATCGCTTTATCATAATATAATAAGCAAAACGAAAAATAAAGGTCACACAAACGAATGGTCAGTAATATCAATACGATAAGGTAGAAGCTATTAAAGTGTAGTTCGGAAATTGAAATGTCTAGGCGATTTGGTTCGCGACCATGATGCCGGCTAGAACCACAACAGCTCATTCCGATGATTTGGGATCCCTCTTAATTTTTGGTATTTTGAATATATTTATTTTGTGTAAGGATTTATACATTATACTGTAAATACAGTCAAGGTTGTTATACCTCTATGTAGTTGGTGTTGTGTACAGACGATTATACACGGTCAATTAGTCTGATACATCAAATAAGTTCCTATGATTCACTAAATATTATACTTTATGAACGTCATTCTGTTTCAACATGGTTTCGTCGACAAAACGATACAAGAAGAGCTGGCATATACGCCCAAAGAAACTGCTGACGGAAAGACAAACAGATGAATGAGACAGACAGCTAGACGAGCAGTGCCACAACGAACCTTTAGGGCGTAAAGAAGAAACTTAAAAATTTGGGGGGGGGGGGTGTTGATAAAACAAATTGATTTTGGTGGGACCTTTGCGGAGGAGGGAGAAGGGGGAAATACAAATTTGAGGCCCTGAAATATTTCTTTTACTAATACATATCTATCAGTTTTGTTCTAGAGCCAGTCTACTATCCAGCGCCGATTTTATGATAAAACTGCCCCAGTATACAAAGCAATATCATATAAAATAGACTGGAAATAGTGCATGAAATATAATATATTGAAAAAACATAAATTTTATCAGACTAGTAACTAGTCTACTTGCTTGGTACCGCTTCCTCGAAGTCTCCGTGCCGGCCTGAACGTGTTACAGACAAGTCCAAATGAGTTAAGAACTTGAAAATATAATTTATTTAATTTAGATCTTCATTGGCACCGCCTCCTGAAAGTCCGTGAGCCTTCATAAAAGTGTCGAAAACTCGTCTGAATAACTTAAGAAATAATGAAAATGATCATCAGTTTAATAACCTTTTGGCAACTTCTTATGAAAGTCTTCGAGCAATCCGTAAAATGTTGAAGACGGCTCGAAATGACTTAAGAACATATAAACATAATAATCTGTGTGATAATTCCTTCGTTATTCCCTCCTGAAAGTCTCTGAGCAATCCTGAAAAACCACCGCAGATGCATTAAGCATTTATACACATAATTATCAGTGAAAGAGCTTCTTCGGTACCTGTCCTGAAATACTGTATACCATCCCAAAAGTGTCGCAGACGAGTTTAAATGACTTCAGAACATATTTACATAAAAATTAGTTTAAAACTGTAATAATTACAACTTGCAATCATTTCACACAAATTCTCTTTTCTGATTTGTTATTTCTGCCCCAGCGCCCGCTTTTCATAACACGATGAACGCAGGTACGTATTCATAGCTTCTCATTAATATTCATGGCGTGCTACTTTTTCATTCATAAAATCGTGTACGGATTCAGAGCATGTCACCAAACAAAAACACTTTGTGAAGTAAAAAGGAATAGTGTTTCTCTAATATGAGATATATATTTTTGCGCATTTACCGGTGTTAGATAACCTTATCCTTCACCGCTTATCTATCATCGCTGCCGGACTATTGTTTCGTTTATTATAACCAGCAAGCGCATCACATAGAAATCGAAAAATGACTGTAAAATTTTTATTTTTGAAATAAACATAGGGTTATAGGTAGTCATTTTCTTAGTTAGATCGTTTTGAAGTAAATTTCGAGAAAAAGTTGATTTTCATTTTTTCATACCCATCCTGTATTTACACTTATTTCTTTTTACATGTGTGAAGATGCGATTCAAACGCTGAGAAAATAAATCTACCATATCCATTGAGTTGTGGATAAGGAAATCCCATCCTCGGGTTGAGAACTTGAGATATGTCTAAAAAAATTCGTTCTAGCAGCTGGCTGCTGTCCGCCATCTGCATTATGCTAATGAGTAGTGGCGTTATGACAACCAAATTAATGCGCGACGAAATATTAACATAGAATCCGGGTAAGCGATCACTAAATAATGTAAACGAATGTCTTTAATCATAGTATGCTGTAGTTATAAGAATTGAAATGCGTTTTTTCTGTATTTCATCGAGTTATGAACTATCATAAGTTTTACACATGATTTTAACATAAACACCTTCGTTGTTTATGCAAATTAGGTGTAAAACTTCTGACAGTTCATACCTCGATGAAATGCAGAAAAAACGCATTCAATTCTTAATTGGCATCACCTCATGAAAATATTTGAGTCTTCGCAAAAGTGTCGAAGACCTGTCCAGTCGGGATGGCTAGCAGTGGCCAAAGATGTTCATCAACTTATAATTATGTACATAAATTCTTTAGTCATTTTGAGTGCTTTGCGAAATGTACATGCAGTACATAATCACAGTCATTTACATCATTATGATATGCATTGTAGTCCGTGTTAGTCAGAGAGTTCATAGATTTTCAGATTAAACCACAAGAGCCACACACTTCGCTATTTGCGGACCCATGGTAACAATGAAGTAATGTTGAAGTTTTTAGTTGCATATTCCAACATCAACTGTATTATTTAATGCAATGTGTTCACTAACATTTCTGGAATACGTATCTTCCAGTTCGTTTTCTGTATTTGTTCTCGTATAATCTTGTATTGAAATTTGAAAAATGTTTTTTAACACGTGACCTATCCACCAGCTTAAATTTAATATTTATAGTTACTGTATAAAGCAAAACCGGCTGTCGTAAATATACCGTATAAAGAGGTATCAATGCATGAACAAAATAGTTTGACTCAACAGTTACTGTCATAAATGTAGTACTACTGATCTTTTTAGTGTTTGATTGTGTGGACTCATCTTAAATTTAGAAGAGTATATATTTCCAAGTATCATGCTATTAGATGTATACGCTGAACAAATATCAGTTATTGTTATATAAGCGAACTATACAATAAGGTCAATTATAAACTGAATATAATAATATGTACAACTATAGATGAATATTTTCCACATTGTACCATATAATACATGATGTTTAGTTATAGGACTACTAGACCGTGACAGGAAATGTATCACTTTAAGCATCACTTTGATACATGTACTTATGCCGTATTTTTTCCGTTTTCCGCATTTTCTTGTACAGTTGTTTCCTTTAATTTCCGTTTCTACTTTTGTTACTTCACTTTTATTTTTTGTTTTACGTGTTATACGTTTACGCATGCATATAAAAGGTAATAAAATAGATTATCACGATATATTATTTCTCATTCCGATTTTGGATTGAGTTGATTAGAAGATAATAGATGAAAACAATAATATTGAAGTTTGATATAACAGTGCGTGATCTAATTTAATGATATAACTGTATCAAATACTTGCTTGGTGGATACGTTAACCTGTTTGTTCAAAAGTACTGGGACGTGCTGCTGACAATGGCTTTGTTCATGAAGAACATCTCATCAGATAAAGGTTTGTAGAATATGCTGTGTGAAACATTTTCGCAATGCTGTTTTCATACGTAAATGTTTGTGAAGAGTTGTAATTATGTTTTACTAAAATATAAAGTTTATCACATGTTCTTTTAAACCCAATCATTGCATAAACCCCTCTCCCTTCCATAAATGACGGAGGGTCGTCACTCAAAAGTCAGAAAAAATGGCTGTTTCTTTTTTCAAAATGAATTCTTTTTTCAAGACACATGTAAGAAAGACGAATGAAAATGTGTTGGAATTGATTAATTCTTTGTTGGAACTGATTGGTAAAAAGAATACGTAACAGTATTACTATTGTTATTACTGTCTCCCTCATTCTACAGGTCCAAATCGTTTCCTAACCGTGATTTCTGAGTGACGACCCCTAGATTATTTACAGCCTAATGCAATCAATTACATGTATTCAGTCGAAAATCCCACTACAGTGATATCTTGAGGCAGGTTTAAAATTATTATTTTACTTTATATATAAAAATATACAAGAACTATTTTTACAAAAGATGGTCGGCGGCTACATTTATTGTATTTTGTTCTCCGTTGCAGACAAGTCCAAATATGTTAAGAACTTGAAAATATAATTTGTTTGTTTGAAAACTTCTTTTGTACCGCCTCTTGAACGTCTGTGTGAATGTGTCGTAGACTCGTCCATAAGACTGAAGAGCTTATACATATCAGTTTTAGAACTTTTCGTGACTCCCTTCTGAAAGTCTCCGAGCAATCCTGAAAATGTTGCAGACCACCCGAAATGAGTTAAGAATTTATACACATAATAATGTGTGATAAAGATACCCTCCTGGAAGTCTGCGAGCGATCCTGAAAGTGTCGCAGACGAGTTCAAGAGTTTAAGTGACTAAAGAACATAGTTACAATGTAAATAAAAATCACTTTTTGTTTTTGCATCGCCTCCTGAAAATCTATGTCGTCCTAAAAGTGCCGCAGACCCGTTTAAGTGTTACTCATGTACATGTTTTTATCATGTACGGATCTGCAATACTTTTGGGATGGCTGACAACCTATCAGGAAATGGTTCAAAAGATGTTCAGCAACTAAAGGTTAAGTACAGAAGTTTTTTTGTCATTTTGAGTGCTTTGCCAAATCAGAGTCATTTACAGCATTTTAATTTAATAACCACTGAATTGTAGTAAAGGGTTGTCTGAGAATACAAAGTTTATCAATTTACAATTTTACATTTTGATCACAAAAACAACAAGCGTAGCTAATGGCGGTCCAAGGGTGACAAGGAAGCACTAAGTTTTTAATTGCAGATCCTGC
>JAUMHA010318910.1:0-14471 GCA_032359765.1 Saxidomus gigantea | reverse complement strand
ATGTATCGACGTGTAAGATAATACAATATTGTCTACACAATAATAGCAATAAACAGTCAGCGTTATTTATAGCTAAACTTAACTGTATGGGGAAATAATTTTGGTTTCAATTTAATACGTAATTCAAATACCCAGGTACAGCTTTCCTTTGGATGACCAAATATCGCATACCTGAATAACATTGCTCCAACATACTAGAAAGTAGGTCAAAATGTCATGATCAAGGTCAGCCGATGACAACTGAAATATGCTTACAAAACTGTACACACAGTCCAAATTTCATTACAGTAGCTCCAAAACAAAAAGTAGGTCAAAATGTTAAGACCAACGTACTTTACGAACTAATATTTGACCCCATGTTACCCAGTTTCAATCTTGACCTACAGTTCATAGTAAGACAAACATTCTGACGATTTTTTTTATGACGACTGGGCGTCGAATGAGTTCACAAAGTTTTCATGTGATTTGACCGGGTGACCTAGTTTTTGACTCCATATGACCCAGTTTCGAACATAGCTCAGAGTTCATCAAAACAAACATTCTGACTAATGTTCAAGATAATTGGGTATAAAATGTGGAGTGTACAGTGTTCAACAGCTTTTTTCTATGCTTTGGTCGGGTGATCTAGTTTTTGACCAATTTCGAACTTGGCCTAGAGATCATCGAGACAAACTTTCTGACTATTTTTTATGATTATTAGACTTAAAATGTGGCCACTTAAGTTCACAAGGTAAGTGTAAACAGACGAATATGGACGACAGACAGACGACGGACATTGGGCAATATTGACGTGAGCCGTTTAATTGATATATCATATCAAATTTCTCCCGTCATTTCACAGAAATAGAGTAATTCAAAATCAAATAAAGCGTGTTGCTCAACGGTTGGTAATATCATCCATGCAAACGGAAGTGTCAAAATAAAGTTTTTGAACAATTCTTAAGTATGTTAATGTTGTCCGAAAAGTGCCACCGTTCTTTTCCCGGTTATCAAGGACACGGAAGGAGACGCGTTTATGGTTGTATTGATGATATACATGTATCTTATCTGCAGTACAATGCGCTATGTTTGCATTTCAAGTACATTATAGCTTTATAAACAAAGAAACTGCACCAACTCGACATTGGTTTCAGGATAAAAATGCTTTCGGCTGATTAGTTGTAAAAATCATTTGATTGAAGAGACGAGTTGTTTGCTGTAGGTAAGTTGATTCAGTACAATTTTACAATCTTTCGAGTTTTTACCTGCAATTTGGACGTGTAAGTTTGCCACACTACCGAATTCTCACTGCGATCTTGGTAGTCTGTCCTGCCCATGTGAGGTCGACCAGCAACATCACTCCCTCGGACAACCAATGCTTCATAAATACTGTCATAGTCATTTAGCACCACGATCTCCTCTCCTAACAAACTGAAGCGAAATATAGGACCATAATTCTTCGCCCAGTCTGTTAAAACGATATGAGTTTGAGACATATCAAAGATATTCCCAATAAACGGCCATCTTTTCCCGACAGCTGGAATGTCGGCAAATGTCCATCTGTGTTTGAATACTGATTTGTATACATAGGCAAGGAAAAGTAGGACCAGGGTAGCACATAGGGCGAGTGTCAACATGGCAGGTCCTGAAAATAAAATGAAACAAAATCATGTCAACATATCGAAACAAACATGGCGTAAAAAGGACAGTCCTAAAAAATCAGACCCATTCTTTCATACCATTTCAGTTGAAAAGTGAAGAACATATGAAATCGTTAATCTTCGGTTATTAAGAAATCATAGTTATTGGTTTATGCTGTAAACAAATAAGGACAAGCAATATTTTAAGCTAAGAGAATGCATACAAGGGATAGGGGCTGAGACTGACACTGTTAACGACAACCATGGCATCACCACAGGAACAGTCAAAGAGGATGACACACATTGAGGCTGAGTACAACAAAGATGGATCATATAGGAAAGGGATCGGGATACACCTTTTGAATAGGCTTAAGCTCTACTGGATTTTAGAAATTATATTAAAGCTGCGAGTCCACATGGAAGACACAGACGCATGGTGCACATAAAACAAATACACAAGACGCATCGCTTTCTGCCACACTTGCACCGATTTCTGTCACACTGTGTTCACGTGATATCGATAAATTCTGGTCTGGAACTTGTACGACTTATTACTTATCTGTAGATTACATACACTATCTGCATGGAGTAAGTCACAATGGCTTGCAAGTATATACCGCTTAGTTTCGTTTGACTGTCTGTCGCATTTGAAGTACCTTTCTGCAGTTAACATTGCATGAGACAATTAACATTTTGTCAGAGTTAATGCCTTGGTTTTAAACAGTCTTATCTTATATTCTTTACTTTTCTTTCATGGTATTAATAATAATTATAATAATAATAACAATAATAATAATAATAATCGTATATCATAGATGTATCATTTCAGATGTGTACACTGAGGTATTAAAATAGCTTTTAGCTAATTAGTACATAATTTTGGTATTAATGTTTGAGCCTTTATTTAGTTACTGGAAAATGCTATTAAATTATATATATTATGTAGAAAGGAGCAAGATAATGTATTGCCTGTTGAACCGTAACGTTCACACATAGAATTCGTCACAGTTGTGAAAAATTCGTAACCGTTGACTTCCTCACACATGTGTGACAAATATGTACGAATATGTCACACATTTGTGAACATTTGGTTCTGTTCTTTTACCAGACCCCAACCTCAAAGCAAAAACGTAAATTTCACAAGTCCAAATAGAAAAAGTAGTTGTAAAAATATTGTTCATACGAAAACGTCACACATTGCAAACAACTGTTAATGCCACCCAGATAGGTCAGGAGGCATATTGTTTTTACTCCGTCTGATAGGGCCCTCATATTTCACAGAATTGTAGAACACGTAGAGTAGATGACTCTTGTCGAGTTTTGGGTCATTGAAACTAAGGTCAAGGTCACAGTTGGTAAAAAATGTCAAATTCTTTTGCACTCAATATCTTAATAACCTTTTGACACTGATACATCATATTTCACAAGATTATTGTTCTCAATGTGTAGTAGAAGTTCCATGTGGGTCAAAGGTCAAGGTAACAAGGGGTCAAACATTCTTTAATATTCAAAATCTTGATATCTGATTCCCACAACGAATGATTGGTCTCAGTGAATAGAAGATCATTGTTACTTTGGAGACTATATCATGGCTGGATTCATTCCGTCCATCCGCAATTCCGCTCATCGAAATGGGAACTTACGTGGCTAAATAAAACATTCATTCCGTAGGATAATTGGCTCTTATGTGGCTAAATATTTCTCTTACGTGGCTTAAATTAGACACATAACTACTTGAAATACGTTACATAGCCACCTTAGTACCAATTAGTAAGAACGTTCGTCCGTCTGTCTATCGCATTTCGTGTCCGGTCAGTAACTTCATGATATACATGGACCGATTTTGGCACAAGTGTTAACCACACCAAGACATTGTGTGGCGTGTATGACCCAGGGGATCGTTTTATCAAACACCACCTTGGTCCGGCATGGCTCAACCATCAAGAGCACAAGACTTAGTGTACTTTGAACTTTGTTGATTTTCACTATGTAAGTATACCGATGGCGTTGTTCGTGTCTGGGGAATAACTTTGCCGTGCATAGTGGGGTTATAGAATGATTTTGCATAAATGTTTACCATTACATGAAAAATTTGTAGAAAGTAGTGCGACAGTCGTGCTTATTTCGACATTTCAGTTATGGTCCTTGATATACCAAATTGTACAAGCAGTTCACTTGCTTTGTCACTCTGGCACAAAAATGGTACCTATATGACTATACGTTATAACTTATAATAATTCACGTCAGTTTCAAATTAGGTAATTGGAAAATTCGTTACCTGACCAGCATGCCTCTCACAATACGTTCAAGTATGTATTTGGACTGTTTTAAGGGCCATAACTGTCAGAACAGACCCGGTACCGTGAACAATAAAATCCAGTCGCAAGGCTTCTTGCTAACTGATATGCATTCACAGTTACGGCGGCTGGTTTAGAGTTCTCATAGATTAAATAACCCTCAGTAGCTGAATAGAAAACAAACGATTAAAACTTTGTTCATTAGTAAGCTACTAAGTGGTGGTGAAAACAGTTGTGACGCGTTGAACATCTACATAATGTTAATTGTGACATATTCGCACGTATATGAGTGACGTAGCACAGCGCTGTCACGAACATGCAGATAACTTATTTAAGGTCAAGGCAAGAACAACTTGACGTGTGTAGCTATGGTATAGAACTATAATCATAATTATAATCCGCAATTCTTTAGGATTTTGCATTGTCTGACTGAATGAACATGATGAATAGCATTTTATGTTTAGTCTTTAGATAAAGTTAGGACAGTTTCAAGTTAAATCAAGTTGTAACACAAGGCCCAAAACTGAGGCCTGTGTTTGTAATAAACCAGTAAAGTTTCCTTAATTTGGTAGCAGTCTGGGATAGCAATTGTTATCATATCTCGAGAAAAGTAATTAGAACGGATGAAAAACCAGGAAGTTGCGTCCATCATGTTTACTGAATAATATATCTGATAAGTGCTTGTCAAACTAGAAAAAATGCTCAATCTACGTGTCGTTCAAGTGGTTATATGTATACATGTACTGTAATCATTACGTAACAAAAACATTACCTGCAAACACTCGCACAATAAGGAAATGAAATCTGACATACCTGTTTTAGATTCAGATACTCACTCGGTCGAGCTCGGTTTCTAGAGTTGCACATCGTTACACATGTTTGCTGAAAGCACCGTGTCCTCTAAAATAGCATTTAACAGGTCAAAATGTCATATTCCAAAGCAGGAGAAGTCTAGAATCCAGCATGTTGCGATCAATACAACATACAACAGTCAAGGTTACATGTGATTCAGATAGCATGTATAAGGTCAAGGTCAATGTTATTTCTCTACAAAGGGAGTTAAGTGCACATAAACTTTATTTGATTACATGTAAGATTTGTCCGACTCACAAATATTCTGTCGCACGGATTAAAACAAGTTAGCTGCTTAAACAAGCATCTTTTGGGTAATGCCGCATGGGTACCAAGCATAACAAGAAAGCCAGGCTTAATCAGTGTTGAATAAATCCCGTGAGAAAAGTTGATTCTGAAGATTAAAACTGAACAAACTGTAACAGGACCATTGGTGTTCAGGCATAATTACAGACAAACAGACGAACGGAAAGACAGTGGAGATGTTGCCTATGTACAAATTCTCTAGATTTATATTTCTTTTTACAATGATCATGTCAAATTAAATGTAGTTTTACAACCCGACCCCTGAGGAACTTACACAGCAAAAGTGCTCTTTATTTCACTGTCTTTCTAACGTAAAGAGACATCTCTTTGGATATGAGATGTATTTTGTAACGCAGTTCTGCTATAATATCTCAATAACCGAAAGGACAATTATGTAAATACTGTTACAGAGCTATCTCTTTAATCGACAGAAATAGCGTCTATTCGACTTTGAACAAAAATGAAGGTCATGGAAATTACTTAACTGATTCGGGTATTTTTCCGCAAAAAAAACTGCTATCTTTTTTGTGAATACTGCTAACACTTAACTTATCAGCCTATGAAATAAAATGCTAGCACTTTTGCAGATACTTAACAAAAATTGTATAGTTGTGTAGTGTGATCGCTTCAAAATTATATTTTTTCAACTGGCAGCTACTACTTGTTAGATCAAGCTTCACGTATATTTAATAGCCAAAGCCCATATGGGCATCTGACATAAATGCATCAGCATAAATCAATTACAAAAGACAAAATAGAACGGCAAAATCTACATGTTACATAACAATTACATAGATGTGTGTAAAAAAGGGTAGAGGAAATAATAGCTTTTAACCCAATACACCAAACTCTTCCTGCTACCAGTACGAAATAATAAATTTCCAAATATAACTTTTCCTATTTTGACTGGGGCAGTCTTTAAATAAAACAGCAACTGAATGCAGGAGATAATTCCCTCCTTCCACCGCCGAAATTTCTACCAACAC
The DNA here is from genome assembly GCA_032359765.1 of Saxidomus gigantea. Taxonomy (NCBI): domain Eukaryota; kingdom Metazoa; phylum Mollusca; class Bivalvia; order Venerida; family Veneridae; genus Saxidomus; species Saxidomus gigantea. The sequence goes on along the minus strand of JAUMHA010318910.1, from coordinate 8,411 downwards.
CAACTCAAGGGAGATCACTGCGAATAACTATTATTTTATTTGTCCGCTTTTTTTATTTCTAAACCACCAACTTCAAATACCTATGCGGCATTATCATTAGTTTAACACATTTAAATGCACAGCAACCGAAAATTGTTTTTATAAAACTGTCGCCAAAAATACGCGATGCGCATAATGTCACTTTAAGAAGTCTAACAGAAAATTTGTATTATGCAAGAATAAAGGTAACCATTGAAATACTATTTCCAAGTTTGAGGAGGGTGAGGTAAAACTAACAGTAAAATCTCTGAATTACCTGAAAGAAGATACTATTTTTGTTACAAATGAGAGCTGTGACGAAAAGCGCCAAATGTGGTGTCTCACAGTCTGTGACCGTGACTTTCAAGGTGTAGACCCTGATACTTACACACAAAACTTAATCACCATGTGATAACCATTTGTGTAAATTCATTATGCATAATAGGGTTACAATCCGGACATGGACATGACTGTGTATCTATACAGTATTCAAAAACTTTAGACTAACTTATTGTGCGCAAGGGCTTTTTGCTATATATACGGTGAACGCCCTTCGCAGTATAGGCCGGCATAGATGTAATTCAGTTGGCAAAAATGGGTCCGTCTTACAGTCGAAATATTGAGGCTATCTAAAACCTTTGATCTCTAAGTGTGACTTTGTCATCTCCATGTGCCCCACAAATGTGCCTCCTTCCATGCATGACAGAGTCGCCATGTATACAGGATTCCATGATTTTCAAATTCAAAGTTTGACCTTGACCTTTGAGGTATGGTCATGGGTCATGCACGCGACACACCGTCTTTATGTGCTGAACATTTGTGCCATATGATTTGCAAGTTCATTCACGCAGCCCGGACACGAAGGTGTGGTTATACAGTATTTCGTTATCTTTAAACTTAAAGTGTGACCTAGCTTGAACTTTGGGTAGGGACGTGGGTCTTGAAAGCAGCACGTCGCCTTTATGGGCTGAATACTTAAGTCATGTTATATGAAAATCATTCATGCATGGCAAAAATACAGTCCGGACATGAAAAAATTGGACGGACACACGGATGACAGACAGACTGACGGACGGTGCAATTTTAAACGCCCACCTGTGGTGGTATAAAAATAGCCCAATTTTCACTATTCATTAATTTCGAAAATTTAACTGAATTAGAATGTTAAAAGTAACATATATTCATCTAAATATTTTCTTCTATCATTGTTAAAGTGGCTGCAGTTAAAATAACAGACGAGTCATTATTAAAATTCGCGGGCTTACTATAATCAGTAGAGGGTTGTCGCCCGTTTAAGCTCTTCTGTATTACTCTATTATTGACACGCTTCAGTGTCACATTGCGTATCGAATTGAAATGTAAATAGACATATTTCAGCGAAAAGTATTTAACAGGATATTTTTACGAGTCATTCACACTGCCGCTGGTGAAATGGTCGCTTTGTTCTGTCATTTTACAGCAGGTAAATAGCACCATCAAAATAAAATTATGTTAAATGTATGGAGATTTTATAGGCTTCTATATACATGATAAAGTTGACATTCAGCGGTTCAGCTGTTCGGTGCACCAGGTATACTCGCGTGTTCCAGTTTTCTTGTAAAGGTAACTTTTATTTTTATTTTATATTTTGAATAGATCTATGCCAACGACTGTTATTGCTGTGTGTGCTATCAAAGCGAGGGAACTAGTGTAATGTATTATAAGGGTCTTTCAAGTTGTATACATAATCATTTCAATAAATCCATTTACATCTCCTAGTATATACTATATTCTAGATCTGTAGATATGCTTTACATTGGAGATCTTAAGTAGACCTTTCATGCTATCATATAATATGTGACCCGCTATAGGTGGTTCACTACACTCCACTGTCGTGCTGGAATTTTTTTTTAGCTCACTTTGGTTCGCTAAAAATGTAATCCTGGTTGCTGATTTAGTACCAGTTGTCAAGGAGCACTATACATGAAACAACATATATAATAAAGATTACTCAGTACTCTCACCTCATGTATTGGAGTACGAAAGAGCATGGAGCCTACCCAGCATAACTAGAATAGTTTAGCTTCAAAATTTTATGAAAACTATAAAATATTATGACTGGGGCAAACTTAAACAAAGTGTTAAAACTGAAACCGGAGCGGGTTGGTCGTAAATCTGGACTAAACGCACACTACCTGTCCTACTCCTTTTTCAGTTCACACCAGGTGTTGATTTTTTCAGACAACCTGCAATGTATATAAAGAGCTAGCGATCACTGAAATCCACTTTCTAACTATATTTTTTACAGCGGTACATTTTGAAACTGATTATAGAATGGAACAGCTTCTCTCAGAATAGCAACTTTCTTCATTTTTAGATGAAACAAATTGTAAGTTTTGACATTATTCGGTAAAAGGATTTAAAATGAGAGTTCTGAACTATTGCTGAAATTAAGAATAGTTCCGCATAAAAAATAGCATGCTAACGAATATATTTTGTCTCATTTCCATCGACGTGGAGTATGGGCATACTAATACCATTCAATAAGTATAGTAAGTGTATATGATGGAGAAAGGAATGTCTGTTGAAAAACTACGAAATTAACAGTGGACATATAATAATCATGGCAGTTGCTTTATTGTACATGTACATCTATTTTGATCCATGCAATAATGCACTAATTGAATGGCTTTATACCTTAATGTATATGTCCACGTATTGTCGGTGAATACCTGCTGAATTACTAGCGTCACGAGCGTTCTGCGACGCCTGGTATATTTTTCTGACTACTGACCAGTCATTTAAATTCTCAAAGTGAATATTACTACGTCACTATTTCTGGAGCGATACAAAAAATATAAATATTGGATTGTATCGTAAGTTATTAAATGTTAAACCTCGACAAAAGGTCTGCTTAGAACAATGCAGGCAATTATGTTACCGTGGCAAGATATACATGTCAGCAAACGTTTATGCGTCACAACTGAATTCTTGTTCTAGTTTTATTTGCATTTCAGTGTGTCCGTGCTTTAACTACTACAAGGAACGATGATTCACAACCCGGATTGATATCTAACTGACGGTCGGTGTTATGGAGGCAAAGTTAAAGTTTGTAGATACACTTACTGTTGGACTCGAGACAATGCTGTCGTCGGGAAACCATGCTGACGTCACTATTGTTGTTGATGGGAAAGTGTTCCCATGCCATAAGGTATCTGTTACTTAGTTTTCAAGTTTGTTTTTAGTTTGAAACGGAGCGCTGTCCGTTAGTTTCCGGAACCAGTATACATCAGTTGATTACAAGTAATTTAAATCTTCCCTATGATTAAACGAACATGAGAAATGTCTTTGATTTTGACCACAGCAGCGATTCCGACACTTTATTTCCAAGGACAAATTTCCTTTGAAGTCGACATTGCTAAAACACAGCAGACAGATGCGGATGTTTACCTTAGATAATGATAAGGTTTTGTCTCAGTATACCACATAGCAAGGTGCTACGTGTTGTTCTCAACGCACACTTAGAACTAAAAGACCTTTAAGTGTACTTGATTTCCGTTTACCAGTTAACTTTAAATTCAACGAATTGATCATAGTGTGTTTTTTGCTTGAAATCCGACTTTATGACGTTATGTCCATTAGGACTGCAGTAACGACCCTTTCACTCATGAGAGAACGCCGATACCTTTACAGGAAATTATCTACGTTTACACACAAAGGTTGGATGGACTAGCGGCTCTCGAACCTCGAATTATGTTCCATAGTGATGACTGTTTACTAAGTTGCTTTAACCATGTACACTATAGGCGTTATAGCATGAAGCAACATGCACTTTTTATGCTTTTGTTTGATAATGACAAACTAGCATGGCGTGACGAAAACACTATTTTGCAGTGTCATCTGCCGAAATGTAAAATCGGGTATTGATTTAAAATAAACAATCCGTGAAAAGCAAGGCAAATCATTTAAAATGTAAATCAACGTCATATCCACTTTGATATGTCATTTCGGAAAAAGTTTTTCTTTTGCGATGTATACATGACGTATGTGCATATAAGTTAGATAGTGTTTAATATGACTATTGAAATTCCCTCGTTAGTGTAGGGATGACATATACCAAACAAAAACAACGAAAAAAGTCAAACTTTATTTACATAAACATATATAATGTTTATCGTCATTTACACAATATTGAGTAAAACAAACCAAACCTAATTCTAGTACTAGAGCTCCTTTTTTGTCACATGATAGAGGGTATTTTTATTAACTTAAAAAGGGCACGAATTATACGCATGCCATTAACTTTTATTTTTATCAAGGGCATAAAATGCAATGTCATTTACAAACAAATTACACTTTGTTAAACAATTATTTTAGGTGATTTTATGCGCAATGTCACCATACTTTGAAGCGATGTTCAACCATGATATGATTGAGACGAGGGGAGGTATTGTGACACTGTACGACATTGAACCGGAAATATTCGACCGCCTGCTGAGGTTCATGTACACGGGTAAGTTAAACCAGACCGGATCTCATGTCTAGACTATTTAAGTAGAAAGATAACACTTTACAAGTTCTGATTTCAAAGAAACTGAACCGCTTTTAGAGTTAGAACGTTTTTCTCCGTCTACCTTTATAGAAATATGTATTTGTGCCACACCCTTCAGTATAATTCACACATAGCTATATCACTTCGGCAACTATTATGAATATAATTATTTAATAAAATAAGCATTGAAAATTTCAGGGGTAAATGTAGTCGATGAGACGAACGCAGAACAAATATTTCGCGCCTCTTCCATGCTACAAATACCTTGCCTGCAAGAACGCTGCGAGGACTTCCTGCTCACACAAGTCTCGAAAGAAAACTGCGTAGGCATATGGAAAATTGCCAGAGCGCATAACTGTAAGAACCTTGCTGAAATCGCGCAAATTACGCTTCAAGAATTGTTTACAGAAATTTCAGCCACGGACGAGTTTCAGAAACTTGATGCAGACGAGATTATAGATCTTGTCAAAAGTGACTATCTTTATGTACCGAATGAAGAAAGCGTTTGCGAAGCAGTGATGACCTGGGTGAACTTCGATCCTTCCCGGCATTGTCACCTCGGAAGAATTCTAGAGTTTTTGCGGCTTCCTCTCGTGACACCTGACTACCTGTTCACACTGCTACGTGAAGACCTTGACCTTGACTCGAAAGCGAACAAATGTCTGCAGGAAGCGTTCAGATACCATATGTGTCCGGCAAGGAGACATAATTTCATGTCAGAAAGGTTTACTCAGCGCAAAATGAGTGATAGAAATGATGCACTCGTAATCGTCGGTGGCTTGCTGAAAACGGTTCCACGATTCCAGACGACAAAGGAAGTCGTCTGCTACAGTTTTCAGCAAGAACAGTGGTTCTATTTACCGTCAATGCCGTATGATCCGGGGTATGAGTTTGCTGTTTGCTCACATGGGTCGGACATTTATGTCTCTGGAGGCTGGCTAAAACTAAAGGGAATGTCTGTTTTCAAAGGAGAAAAGAACAAGTGGAAATCGTGTGACGTCATGGCTAATGGACGCTGCGGGCATGCAATGGTTGCTTTAACAAATTCTATTTTTGTATTTGGTGGAAGAGATGGTACAGCACCAGCCATGACGAACATTGAGGAGTTCGATATCAGATCCAAGAAATGGAAGCAAGCAGGGGAGTTAATACTTGGAATTCGTTCGATGTCGTCTGCGGTTGTAGGTGAAAACGTGTTTCTGTTCGGTGGAATTACGGAAAATGACAAAGATTCTGATCGTGTACAATGTTTCAATACACGATCTGGCGATGCTACAATAATTGGTGAGCTTCCATTTGCCTGTCGACTGACAAGAACGGTTGTAGTGGATACTACTGTTAACATTATATTACCAGACGGCAGAATTATGAAATTTGACACGTCAGTGAAACCGCGGAAGGTCAGTCAGTCACTCTCGGAATTGTCATTTTCCTTTGAGGCCGAAGATGAACATTTGGAAGCTCCACAGTTAACAAGAGAATCGCCACTGTTACCCTCGCCCTCATCTCCCAAGTCAGTCGTGTCAACGTCTACATCAGAAAAGGAACACGTTTTGGCTAAAGTTATTGCTCGCATTACTGGCTTCAACCAGCATCATTTTGAAGCTATTCAACACAGAGGAATTCTGCTGCTTGTTGGTGGGAAAACACCGGATAATACGATATTGAGAGATGTTATGCAGGTGGATCCGAAGACTGCAAAAATTCTTTCACAGATCGAAATGCCGTCAGGAAGATGGTGTTTCGGATGCGCGAAGATTACACTGAGAAAGGAATATCTGCAGAATGGAATCGGGGTTGTGTAAACACTACTTTCTTGTTCTTTTAAAACTATTTTTACTGTAATTCCAAGGTGGTTGTGCAACTAGGTACCATGTGCTTTCATTATTCTTTTGCCTTCGAGACTTTCATGAAGCTGCTGGACGGTGTTCTTATATTTCACTCACGTTTGGTGTTCCGTATTTTAAAAGGACCATCACCTTTGTGTTCGGAATGGGCAATGTTTCTAGATCTCTGGATCAAGAACATCCAATTTTAAGTTGTGATTATAACTATAATTATATATATGTATATATGATATTTAACTTTTGACCTGCATTTGAGCTACATTTTCAGCTGTCTACTATATATGCATACTGAAATTTTATTTTTAGGTATTATAAATAGAGCGTAAACATGCATGACATATAAAATGCTGTCTAAAATAAAGGTCCTATCTTGTAAAACTTGTGAATGAACAAAGCTTGTATATTTTTTCAAAATCCATTTGTCTTCTGTCATATTCACACGCATTTAATAGCTAGTAAAAGAACAGCTGTATGAAAACAATCTTGTTTTTTTAATAAATCCATAGTTGTACCAATTTTGTTGATTAGAAATAAAAAAAAATTTAAATTGTATCTTTTTGTAAACCTAGTATAAAAAGATATGATAGTATTTATTTTCTTTGCAGTCAAACAGTTGTAATGAAAACAAATGTTATTAACTCTCCACACAGCTTTTAGATATTTACTGTAAAGTATATTTACATCACAATATATTTTGTAAACAGGATAGTTTGAATTCAGGACATGACCTTGGTCATGAAAATCAACATATATACCAAACTAACTAACGTCTACTCTGAACGGAATACTGAATATTTACAATATGATTAACTGTGAAATAGAACCACTCGTAAACATGACTGTTAAACGGTAGAATGATATGAAAGTTATTTTTTAATAATATAAAAGGGTAAGATAAAATGAAACGCTGTTCCCCATTTTGAGTTATGTTTAATGAGTAATTCCACCTGAGTCGCTTTAGGTTATCTTCCGTCACACAGGACATATGTAGACCGAAAATAAACATGTTTAATTTTGTACAATGTATTTCAAATTACATTATCATCGGGCTATTTACATTGAGTTTATGAAGAATACAATGCTTGCTTAGGTCTCCGAGCAACTGTAAACTGACAATGTGCAATTCTCCCGTCACTATCAGTTTTATTTGTTCGCGGTTGACCGTAACACAATAAGAGAAATACAGTGTGTATGACAAACCTTATAATATGATATTAGTATACTTAAATCCTACATATTTTACTACGATTGTATAACTGAGTTTATAAGTTCGCTCGATGACTTCCTACTGGAGCGTTGACCAGTCTACCACCGCCGACGAATAGAAATTATGTCATTCTGTGTTTGAATTCTACTATCAGAGCACGAGCCCGTGATCTAGGGGTGAGAGTCTAGTGGTCTATCCATGGTACCCTGATGCTACATGTATGAACTACATGTATTCTATATGTAATATGCAAGATGTCTACGGCATCAGCGGCGTTATTTCACTTTTAATAGGTAGTTCTGACCTGTATTTTGATCCTCCAATACATGTTCATAAAAACAAAAAGGAATGTATGTGTTTTAGAGTTTAATTGTTGGTACCGGAAAATCCATATGACCAACGCCCTCAGTTCGCTCAGTAGAGTTTTCTGGGGACAGTGCAAGATACAGAACGCGTCCCATTCCAGAGACACTCAGGTTCTTTAACATGCCCGGTGAACAGCACCTCGCCTTTAGGTCTCATCCGAAAGACGATTCGTTATGTTAGTGAATGAGCGGGGATCGATCCTGCGATCTCTGGATTACCAGTCCAGCGCGTTAACCACTAGACCACTGATCCGCTCCTTAAAAGACATTTTCACACCAATGTATGTTTTAGTTTATTCTGGTTTAGTTTATACTTATTTATATTAGCAACAATGAGTCTTTTAAATACCAGTGTTACGAGCGAGTGCTTGTACTGGATAACCGAATATAAAGCTAATTCATACATATATTATAGTACAGCTTAGGAAATTTAAGGAAGTCTG
>JAUMHA010318799.1:0-14472 GCA_032359765.1 Saxidomus gigantea | reverse complement strand
CATCAATGGGATGAACATCTACATGGTAACCATACAACTCATATTACACTCCCGGCTTACTCCCTGGTGCGGTGCATGTGTCGTATTACTTAAGGACTCTGAAAAGTACCAACCACCATTATAGTCATGCCGTTTAGTAAAGACAGTGCCTTGCAAACCGAGAGACAGAATACGGACTTGGAACCAGACTCATTGTGTTTTGAGCGCGTGCAAAAATCTTTTTATAGACATAAAGCAGACATGTGGTGCTCAAATATATATTTTGACATCATATGATAACGCTTAAAATCGACCTCTCATTAGCAAAAAAAATGTCCATGCGCAGGTTCGCAGACAGGGTGACCTATGCGCGTGACCTCTGCTGGAAGGCCAGTGGAAATTCTACTTTCATGTCACAGCTCAATCTGTTTCCTGACGTATACAACACGCGCAGTTAACTGAAAGTAGCAGAACGCGATGTACAGTGTTTATGAAAACACACGCGTGTCTGTCGAGTGTGTAACAAAATATGCCGGCTGTGCAAAGGATATTACCGACCTCCTGGAATACAACGTTAACAAACACACATATGACCGGCGTCACGGCATAAAGCACTGAACAAACACACATATGCCCGGCATCACGGCATAAGGCACTGAACAAAGACACATATGACCAGCGTCACAGAAAAGGGACAAGTGTTACATTATTCGGTAATAAATGATTGAAAACTACATAAAATTGACATTTGTGCTACCCACTTTTAAATACAAAACATTGTCTAAGTCTGAAAGCTACTACTGGTACCTTTTACACACATAAACATATTTTTGTTTTAAAATTCTCGAAGACCATAGCCATATAAATAACGATACGAAATGATTCTGTTATTCTTGTGAGACCGTTGGTATATTTTATGTTTACATTCCAATATCTCTTTGAAGGTGGACACAAGGAAATAAAGAAATTCATTGAGTTTCTATGATTATGTTATTATAATATTCTTTTCCTATTTCCTTTGCAAGTGCAATAAGTCATACTGACTAAAAAGGGTGTCCTACAAATACAAGAAAACAAGAATAAGCATAAAGCAAAAAAGAAAACAACATTTAAATGCAACTAAAAGCAAAAGCAAATTATTACACAACACTAATTTAGGACAGACATTACTTAAGTAGAGTTCATGAAAGACAGTTATTAATTGTATTCAAGATTTGGATAAAAGAAATTTAACCAAATGTATTAATAACCAAATTAATTAATAACTGATATTGATGGACAAGCCAAGGGGATTGGGACAAAGAAAAACCTGGATTTACCTGATATGTACAATATTACTGTATGAAGAATTATAAAAGATGTACATGTAGTTGGAAAAAACTACATCTTTCCACAAGCTGTGTAATTGTCCAACTGTGTGAATTGAAAAATCCCATCAAGCATGAGAAAGGGTGAGATATTTGATCAGGTGTTAGAAATAAAGCAATCACCAGTTGTTATGTTATGCTTCCCTTTACACACCATTAGTTATCGAGATAATATAAATATATGTCACCTGATACTATATCATCACATGACTGAGTTGTCACTTTTTATGTACAACTCGTGCAAACATTTTTAGGTATAACACCACTAATAATTACCACTGTGACATTCTCCCCTGCTTTAAAAAAATGTCTCCTGACATTTCAAAATGTAAAGACTATGTTCACGTTACATTGAATTTGTTGTTTCATTAGTTTTGACAGATAATAGTATTATATGTGACTATATTTAACTTCACTGTTGTCCGAAATACTATAATAACTTGTTTAAACATTTCAAATGAATACCTTGTAATAAATAGTAAATGTGTTAGCCTTGTATATTAATTTTAAAGATTAAAGTTCATACTTCATCTTATTTTTTCACGATACACATGGTATGTATTTGACTATTTTAGGCGTATGCCTGTTTTTGAACAGTTTGAGGTACTTGTTATGCGCAATGCTTACAATCACGTATGTGTCGATTAAAGGCGTGAGCCTGTTACTACAACGTGCTGGTATCGGCAGGTTGGTTACTGTGTGCGGGTATCTGCGCGTACGTTTAATTTGTATATGGAATTTCCCTTAAGTAGATAGATTTGTCTACTGTTGCATACATTCAAGTATAAGATTTTTTTGAGACATACATATTACAAAACTTATACATTCATTGTTACAATGTACATGTAGCTAATTAAATTTTGTTTCTTTACATCTCTTTTTTCATTCGTATGCTGAAGACATTCAAAAGCTGCCTGACGTCTTGGTGGACAAGATCTACTTGCTGCCGGACCTACTCAAAAAGTCTCGAGTAGATAATACATGTTCTAATTACAAATGTGGTTTTAAACGCTAGAGAAGCTGGGCTTTGAGTAATGGACTAAACAGTAAGGAAACCTTGCCTGCTAAGGCGTTTCACGTGGCTTTACATTTGGCTTCCTTAATGCAGTCGGCAAATACACCTAGTCCAAAACACCGTCTCCCTTGGTCTAGTGGTTTAGGCATCCGCCTTGGGAGCGGGAGGTCGAAGGTTCGAATCCCAGCATGGGTCCGTTCTGATATGGCCGGTTGGTGAGCCGCCAGCTAGTTAAATAATGGTTACCGTATGCCTACCTGCCTGATGCCTGGCATTAAAAGGATAGGATTCGGGAGGTACATGTGCTCAAAAAGAAGGTGTCTCATAAGTCAGAAATGACTGGCCCTTTAAATAGGGGTGACACTATAATAAACAAACACTTTACTTTTTTACACCTAGTCCAATTATTTATGCATTTTATAGTATAAAATGGTTCCATGATTTATTTGATTTTACTTGACTGATTCAAAGTAAGTTAAAAATATTTTTGAAGCCGCTTAACGTAAGCTGACGAAGCCAGTTGTTAAAGAAGAGCCAGTTACAATTGACTTGTTAATGAATATAGTTCGGTCATTTTTTGTAGAAGGTAACATAAAGAACCAGAGGACAATATGTGCGTGTCTTTTAGCAAATTCGTTTTTTTTCAGAAGTGAAGAACTTTTAAAATTACGTAGAAGTGATATTTTGTTTAATTCAGTTTACATGAGTATATTTATCGAATCAAGTAAGACTGACAAATATCGCGATGGTGCGTGGCTATTAATTGCTAGAACGGGTACGGTTTTATGTCAAGTAATGAACCTGGAAAGGTACTTTTCATGGGCTGACTTTTGTTGTGATTCTGATATATATATATATATATTCTGTCATTTAACAGCAACTAAGACTGGTTTTAAAATCAGGCAGGATGGTAAACATTTAGCGTATAGCAACCTTAGGACCATTTTCTTAGATGCTTTAATACCTCATGTTAATAATATGAGCCGTTTTTGTCTTCATTCTTTAAGAGCTGGAAGTGCTACCTCGGCTGCTAACAGAGGTATTCCAGATAGATTGTTTAAGCGCCGTAGTAGATGGCGAAGTGAATCAGCCAAAGATGGCTACTAGCACCGAAAACATGTAAGTAATAACCAATGTAAGTTATGTATGTTGTACGACCACAGTCGGATAAACTACTACGGTTCATGAAAAGTTATATGAAAGAGGCATACAGCATGTGTGTTTTTTGGTAATGATATTACAATATTTCTTCCATGCTTACCAGCTAGCTTTTGTGGCTAAACCAAGCAAAGTACTGGTTCTGATTTCAAATATTTTTGGTGACATAGGACTTGTCATGTCCAAAAATACTCAAGAACTGATTTAAATATACACTTCATCATTTTGAATTTTCCACCATTATCTAGTAAACAAGCGGTTGCTACACAAATTAAAATCACTTCCGGGTTAACACCACAATTGAATATCTCGAAAGAAAGGCCAACTCACTGTTAAAACTATAGATTAACAACTCACCCTGCAATTTTATATCCAGAAGTTGCTAACTAAGAACATCTCGACGTTACAGCTTCAAATTAAATACAAATGTACCCTAGACTTTTTATCCGGAAACGATTGGTTTTACAAAGGGGAATAATTCTAATTGATTTTTTTCTAAAGGAATTGTCTAATTTCCGTACTTACCCTCTTTTCATTCAACGACTGAATGGGATCAGATACAGTTGTCTTGACATCATAAACATACTTCCCATAATTTTCATGAAATCAGATGGACGTCAGTTTGCGCGCATATTTCAACGTGATTGTGACGTTACGTCATTACCTCAATACACAGGATTTTCGCATTCCACGACACATTTATTTCATGAATACTGCCAAAATTAGTTTAAATAATTATCTTTATTCATAAGATGTAAATGAAGGGAACAGCTTTTGTTTTTATGTTTTTAAACTGATTTCATGTTTACGACTTTAAACGCTTTCAGGCATTTGGCGCATGCACACAGAAGCCAGCATACCACCTTAATTGAAAAGAAGTTGTATACAAATTTAGAAAGTAATGTTTCATAATTTGTAAGTGAACGAATTCCTGTGACTGATCCGATATATCAATCGTGAGTTCATTGACCTTTCAATTTACTTCACAAGGTACACCAACATCGCTGATTGCTCAGCATAAACCAACACATTAACGCCGCTTACTAAGTGTTAAGAGTAAGCGGACATATGAACATTACAACACGGAATAAGTCATCTACGTATAATAAAGCAGGAAATGGTAAGTTTAAGCGATTTAAATATGTTGGAAAGTTCACGATATTTGACGTAAACAGAACCTGTCGTATGGCCCAAAAGAAAAAAATCCATTGGTAATATACACTGGATTTTTGAAGTTGTTTTCAGTTCTTCTTTGTTATATAAAGGGAGACAATATATGCAAGTATCGAGAATCCATAGTGAATACTAAGGTACAGATCAACTGATTCACAATGCTTTTCTCAAAACAACAATGTTTATTTCAAAACAACATTGTTTAAGTCATTTATCGATTTCTATGAAGGCATGTAGACTGTACTGTTTTCTTATAATCAATAAAATACACAATATTGTGTCTCTAAAATAATTGATTTTCAGCAAAATATAAAAATGTATTGAAATTTGTGAAAACTAGACGTAGTTGTAATTTCGGATACATGATTTCGCTGACATAAAAAACAATAGTACAGAAAAACATATCACGATATTATACCGGAACAAGAATTGTCCTTTCTCTCTAAATATATTTTAACATCTGTTTTCCTCCGGAGACCAGGTTCATTATATACATTTGCCCATAGGTATTTACTCAATGTCCTGTATTGAATGGATAACAGCTACCTTTCTTTGATAGCAAAAACTAAATTGCGTGTGTTCGGGTACAAGTACATTGGCTCGCACCTCTATCCCAGTTGGATGACATATTTACTTTTGCATGTGTATTTCTTTACAATAAGTCTTTTTTATTACCACTGTAATAGGTCATTTAACTTCAAGCGTATCTGTGAATATTGTGAATGGTACTTTTAGCTCCATAGTTAGAAAAGAAGGCAAGAGTGATTGTATAATTAGCAGAAAAAGTTTCAAAAGCTTCTAAAGTATTCAACTTTGGACATCCAGCATCCTGGACGAATATGTTATTCTAAATCAGTTTTTCTTTAAATCTCGCAATTTTTTGTTTTACGGTTAGAACTGTTAATTTCATTTGTTTCCGTTACAAACTTCACATCCCAGAACAAATGTTTGACTATTTCAGCATAGCTATTAACTATTTAAAAGTAATTGTAGTTTGTGATAAATTAAAGGGAAAAATGAATAGCATTTGTAGAAAACTTATTCATAATTTTTGAAACCTATTTATATTTTCATGAAACATACATTTACTTTAAAGCATTGAAAACATAATATGGAATCTGCATATAAAATATGATATTTACTCAAGCTACGGTTGTCAGATATGTTGGTGATTAACAATATGTACCATTACTGTGAACCTATATTTGTTACAGTTTGTACTACTGGAAACTAATTTATTATTTAGCTCAACAATTGTGACAATATGCATTTATATAACATAAATATGTTCGAACGGTTAGAAGAACCTTATCAAATATATCCCCGGTAAAAATAAACGATATGTATCCCCAATTTATATAAGAAGAAAACAAGGTTATGAAAGCTATTAGAGGAATTTGTTCTTACACATTGTGGAACGATCAAGTATTCTTGGTCAGTTTTACCTCCATGCAAAGATGCATGGGGTAAGGGCTAGCCACCCAATCTAATACTGGTCCCATGTCGTATGAGACATAATACAAATACAAGATTTGAAACAACTGAAATCTCAAATCGTATATATAAGGCATTTGTGTACAAACAGAGTAACTCACCCGGTTTTTCGAATGCAAAACATTGTTTTTAAAACAAATCCCTCTCCAAAATGGATCGAACATGGTTTATTTAGATAATTTCAAGAAAAAACACTTCTGTTTCTTCTGCATAAACCAAATCTACATTTGTACTATATATATGACGTTTTAAAATAGGTTTCCCGCATCGCAGTATATTAAATAGCGTGCGTGGAGTACCATTAAGTTTACAGTGCAGATTTCGTCGTGTATGAGAACTGGCAGTACAAGTATTTCAGTAAGACCTAGATCTATCAAAAATATAATTATATCACTATCAATATATGCATGCGTCTGTGTCCGTTTTCTATAGAGTAAATCCTCAACAACGCAAACTTGACTTTGCCTCACAATAAAAACGACTGGTACCTTTTTTACACGATCGATAAACAACGAAGCCTGGTGCCTATACTTTACTTATTTTAGAAATGACATTAACAGTATTTCTGAGATGTGATAGAAGCTGTTTGAAATCGTGAATTTGTATAGGTCCCGAACAACTAATATATTATCAATATACGGAAAATATACGGATAGCATAGAATACGGATATGCTGCAAGCCCATATATTTCTAATATACGGCATTCAGTATACATAAGAATACGAGAATCTTGATTAAAGGGACAACTTTATACCTCTAAACTACCTGTCAATTAATCTGGAGGTTGGTAAAAATAGCACAACTGTGATTGAATCACAATAGCAAGCAGACGATTTTAGCTCTTGAGCTGACTAGGGGCTTCTTTATGTTTCTTATATTTTGTATCTATAAGCCCTTTGGAATCTAACGAAAATTTATCCACCTCCTGAATCATTTCTTCTCACTTTCTTTTTATTCCCCCGAAGGGTTGCATATTAAAATCGCACCGTCAGTCTGTCGGTATGTCCGTCCGTCTGTCTGTCTGTGCGTCCGCCCTTACATTTTTCCGTGTCCGTGCTGTAACTTTGTCATGCATTGAATGATTTTTAAACAACTTGGTACAAATGTTCAGCACACCAAGGCGACGTGTCGCGTGCAAGACCCATGACCCTACCTCAAAGGTCAAGGTCAGACTTAGAGTTTGAAGGTAATGGAATCCTGTGTACATTGTATATGCACACATTCGTTTCCGGACTGTAACTTTGTCATGCATTGAATGATTTTAAGATAACTTGACACAAATGTTCACCACACCAAGACGACGTGTCGCGCGCAAGACCCACGGCCCTGCCTTAAAGGTAAAGGTCACACTTAAAGTTTGATGGTAATGGAATCCTCTATACATTGAATATGCACACATTTGTGTCTGGACTGTCACTTTATCATTCATTTTAAAGATATTAAGGATTTTAAAATAACTTGGCACAAATGTTCAGCACATCAAGACGATGTGTCGCGTGCAAGACCCACATCCCTATCTCAAAGGTCAAGATCATACTTAGAGTTTGAATGTAATGGAATCCTGTGTACATTGTATATGGACACATTCGTGTTCGGACGGTAACTTTGTCATACATTGAAGGGTTTAAAATAACTTAGCATACATGTTTAGCACACCAATACCACGTGTTGCATGCAAGACCTACGTCCCTACCTCAAACTTCAAGGTCACACTTAGAGTTTGAAGGTATTGAAATCCTGTATACACGGTAATTCTGTCATGCATGTAAAGACTTAAAAATTACCTGGCACACTTTTTGAGCACATGGAGTTGACTCAGTCTGTGGTACATCGGGGGCATTTGTCACTTGTGAGGGACAGCTCTTGTTATCCCTAGATTTGCATTCATATTCTCCCTTTTTAGAAAATTTAAAGATAAATACTACATTTCACACCGAACTTACAGATTCACATTTTTGCACAAGGCCTGATTTTGTGTAATTTCCTACAAAATAAAAAAAACTATTGTGGTAAAATGAATATTATCACAACAGTTCAAAACAGTACGATGTATATGCATGTACATATAGTTGATGAAGAATAAAGTTTATATTTAAAACAATGCGTAAAGGACCGGGTCACACCCGTTTTAAATAGTGTGACCTACGTTACACATGAAAATTATGAAAAGGAAGATGAAATTGACAGGGCTAAAAGTTTTTAAGTAAATGTGTCCTACGTAACACACGTCCATTATTTAAAAAGATAGACCGTGCCACCAATTTTTTAGCAATTGTGTCCTACGTAGCACACGTGCAATATTTTAATGAATATGAATTCGAAGGGGTTATAAGTGTATAAGTAGTTGTGACCTACATGTATGTTTCGAAAATAAATAGCATATGTGCATTATTTAAAGCAAAGGGAAATAGACCGGAATGGAAGTTATTTAGCAGTTGCTCGCTACGCAGCACACGTACTTCTTTAAAAGCAACATGCAATGGATCGTGTTCAAGTGTTTGGGTAGTGGTATTATTCAAGGCAATATGAAATAAACCGTGCTGCAAGTATTTTAGTAGTTTATGCACAGCTTAACAAACGTATATTAATCAAAGCAATAGCAAATGGACCGGGTAACAACTGTTTTAGTAGCTGTGCCCTGCATAACAAACGTTCATTATTAAAAGCAATAGGAAATAGGCCGGGGTATAAGAGTTTAAGTAGTTTTCCCCTACGTAACACAAGTACATTATAAAATCAATGGTAAATGGACCGGGCTACAAGTGTTTTAAAGGTTTAGCCCTATGTTACACAGGAACATAATTAAAAGCAAGAGAACATTCATCGGGCTAAAAGTGTTTTAGTTGTTTTGTGTTAACGTGACACACGTACATCATTTAAAGCAATTCGAAATGGACTTCACCACAGGTGTTATAGTACTTGTGCCCTACGTAACACACGCATGCTTTTAAAAGATATGACAAAATGGACCGGGTCACAAGTGTTTTAGCAGTTTTGCCTTACATAACAAACGTACGTTATCAAAAGCAATAGGAAATGAACCAGGCAAGAACTGTTTTAGAAGCTGCGCCATGCGTATCACACGTACATTATTAAAAACAATAGGAACTGATCGGGCTGAACGTGTTTTAGTAATTGTGTGTTAACGTAACACACGTACATCATTTAAAGCAATTCGAAATTGACTTTACCACAGGTGTTATAGTAGTTGTGCCCTACGTAACACACGCATGCTTTTAAAAGATATAACACAATGGACCGGGTCACAAGTGTTCTAGCAGTTTTGTCTTACATATCAAACGTATGTTATTAAAAGCAATAGGAAATAGACAAGGCAACAACTGTTTCAGAAGCTGCGCCGTGCGTAACACACGTACATTATTAAAGGCAATAGGAAATGACCGGGCTGCAAGTGTTTTAAACGTCGTGCCCTACCTTACACAGGAACATTATTAAAAACAAGAGGAATTTGATCGGGCTAAAAGTGTTTAAGTAGTT
Source organism: Saxidomus gigantea (assembly GCA_032359765.1). NCBI lineage: Eukaryota > Metazoa > Mollusca > Bivalvia > Venerida > Veneridae > Saxidomus > Saxidomus gigantea. The sequence continues at coordinate 4,787 of JAUMHA010318799.1, read as the reverse complement.
GTGTGTTATCGTGGCACACGTACATCATTTAAAGCAATTGAAAGTGGACCGGACCACACGTGTTTTAGTGGTTTTGCCTTATGTAACGCATGAATGTCATTAAAAGGAGTAGTAAAGGGACTGAGCTACACGTTTTTAGTAGTTTTGTCTTACATATTGCAACAATAGGAAAACGACTGGACTACACGAGTTTTAGTAATTGTGCACAACGTAATACACTTACGTAAGTAAAGGAAATGGATCAGGCTGTAAGTGTTTTGTTGTTCTGCCCTACGTTACACGTACACTATTAAAAGCAAGAAGACGCTGATCGGGCTATAGGTTTTTAAGTAGTTGTGCGTTAACGTAACACAAGTGCATTATTAAAAGCAATAGGAAATGGACCGGGCTATGAGTGTCTTTGTAGTTGTGCCCTACCTTATACACGTACATTATTGAAAGCAAGAGGTAGTTGATCTGGCTTAAAGTGTTTTAGTACTTGTGCGCGACCGTTATCGAAACACGTTATTAAAAGCAATATGAAATTGAAGTGTTTTAGTATTTATGCAATCCGTTTCTCACGTGCATAATTTAATGGAAAAATAAAATGGACCGGGCTTTAAGTGTTAAGTAGTCTTGACCTTCGTATTAGACGTATATTAATAAAAGAAATCGGAAATGGACCGGGCTACAAGTGTTCTAATAACTGTTCCCCAAGTAACACACATTATTTAAATAGTAACAAGTGGACTGGCTTACAATTGTTCTAGTAATTGTGCCCTACGTAACACGCGTACATTATTAAAAGCAATTTAAGATCGATCGGGCTATAAGTCTTTTATTAGCTGTGCCCTACGTAACACTACAATTGTTTTAGTATTCATGCACTCCGTACCTCATGTAAAATTGCAAAATAAATTTGACCGGGCTATAAGTGGAGTAGTAGGTGTTCCACACACGTATGTTTTTAAAAGCAATAAAAAATGAACCTGGCTACAAGTGCTTTAGTATTAATGCCATCCGTATTAAACGTACATAATAAAAAAATAGGAAATCGGGAATGGAACGGGCTATTAGTGTTTCAGTAGCAGTAACACACGTGCATTATAAGTGGCAAACGTATGTAATTAAAGATAGTAGGACATGGACACGGTTACAAGTTATTTAGGAATTGTATCCTTCGTAACAAACTCTGATTATTAAAAGCAATTGAAAATCAGACGTGTTTTAGCAGTTGTTTCCCAGGTAACACAGATACGTTACTTAAAGCATTAGAAAATGGACCGGCCTATAAATGTTTTAGTAAAAATGCTCTTCATATTAGACGTACATTAATACAATAAATTGGAAAAGGACCGGGCTACAAGTGCTTAAATAGTTTAGCCCTACGTAACGCACGCTCATTATTAAAAGCAAGTTGAAATGACTAGGGCTACAAGTGTTTTAGTTGATGTGCCTGCCCTGCACGTACGATTCTTAAAGCAATAGAAAATGGGTTGGCATTGGTGTGTTAGTAGCTTTGTCCAGTGTAGCACACGGACCTTATTTAAAAAATGATATTAACCGACCTGCAAGTGTTTAAGAAGCTTTGCCCTACATTATTAAAAACATGTACATTATTAAAAGCAATAGGAAATGAACCGGGATGCAAGTGTTTTTAAACGTTGTGCCCTACCTTACACATGTACATTATTAAAACAATTGGAAATGACACGGACTACAAGTGATTTAGTAGTTCTGACCTACGTAACACACGTACATTTTTAGAAGCAGAAGGAAATTGACCGGGCTACTAGTGTTATAGTTGTTGTGCCCACCTTGCATACGTACATTATTGAAAGCAAAAGGCAATGAACACGGGCACTATTTATTAGTAGTCATGCCCTCCTTAACACACGTACATCATTAAATGCAACAGAAAATGGACCTAGCTACAAGCGTGTTAGTGGTTGTGTCTTACGTAACAGACGCACATTACTTTACGCAATAGGAAATGGACCTGGTCACGAATGTTTTAGGAGTTGTGCCCTACGTAACACACGGACATTATGAAATGCAATCTGAAATCGCACAGGCTGCAAGTTTTTTAGTAGTTTTTCCCAACTAACCACTCGAAATATTTAAAAAAAGTGGACCGGTATGTAATTGTTTAAGTAGTTGTGCAAAACGCAATACGTTACTTAAAGCAATAGCAGATGGATCGGGCACTAATGTGATAGTACTTTAGCACAAATAATCAGACACAATGCTATTACAAGCAATAAAGAATGCGCCGGGTTTGGAGCGTTTAAGGGGTTGTACCCTGCCGTTAAACATACGTTATCAAAAGTACAATGTACTTTGCAATAGACCGAACAACAAACGTGTTAATGACTGTGCGCTACGTAGCACGCGTTCATTAATTACAGCAATAAATAATTGACTTGGATTTAAGTGTTTTAGTGGTTGAGCGCTACGTAACACGCGTTCATTATTTACAGCAATACATAATTGACCGGGCTACAAGTGTTTTAGTGGTTGTGCAATACGTAACACGCGTTCATTATTTACAGCAATAAATAATGGACCTGGCTACAAGTGTTTTAGTGGTTGTGCGCTACGTTACGGACGTACACACTTTACTTACACTTTGCTGCCCTGAATGACATAAACTATATTTTTACGCTGGTCATCATTATTGCAACACTTGGACAGCGACCTCCGTAACATGCTTACATGTTATGTTATCCAACAATATTAATCAAATGTGTCAACACCACATTAGATTATTTGTTGAAAATACAATGTTTGCCATTTCCCTTATTATCCGAATGTGAGTATTATTGTTTAAAAATGCCGAATGGAAAACGCTACATTGTTTATAATGCAATCTTTATAGCTATAAGGTTGACTATGGAACCATATAGTTTGAGCTGCACACAACAAATGATATGCAGCACAATCTAAAGGCAGTACATATTTGAATGTATTTTAGCATATTTCTGTTTAAAGGGGGAGAATATCGCTTAAACGGCCGTTCAGCAAACCAGTACAATGCTGAATGATTTATACACCCTTTCATGAATGTATAATTGCTGTTTTAATCGAAACTACCTGTCCTTCTTATGTAGGTTAACTCAATAGCAAAGTTTAAACTTTTTTACTTCATCAAACACATCGTTCATGCTAAAATCTGAAGTATCTAAACTCATGCTGTTTGTTATTTAACGTTAATGTGTAAGCAGATTAAAATGTATACATGTATTTAAAACTAAAAAATGTATGGGACATAGTTATAATAACTAGTATAATGATGTTGAATACAATGCCAATCTATTTGTTTTTAAAGTAGTTATAACGAGTATGAAAATAATACAAACTTGTATTATCAATTTCTAAAATCGATAAAAATGAAAACAACAATAACTGTTTCACGGTGCCGACTTGAAATTTAGAATTCATTACATACTTAAACCGTTACTACAGCAGTTCGAAAATAAAACATAGCAAGACCACAAGGTATGTAAATCATGCAGTGATGTACTGGTTAGTAAGATAGTATATTCTCCCTTTAAACAGCAAAAACAGCTGGTATATTTGGGAAGTTTGGAATATGTTTTGTGTCTTTCACGCATTAATCTAATTTTAAAAACTATTTTAAGGGTAATCTTCTTGTTTAATTCAGGTTTATAGTTTGTTATGGGTGAAAAGACACAATTAACATTACAGATTAAATTAGGAGGGTCTTCGTGCACTCAGTTTTACAAAATTACAACACAGTAAAGTTCGAACATGAATAATGATAACGTCGCCTGACATCAATGTGTGCAATTTTGTGCCATACACAAATCTAAAGGATCGCTTAGACAAAAATGGACGTTGAAACAGCAATCCTTCTGATGTGAAAATATAGAGTAATCATTGTGGACCAAATGAAAACAGATAGCGATACTCACAATTTTCATAATTGCATTGAAGCGTCTGAGTAATATGTAATCGCTGTTAATATTTGCTGATACTTCACATGATTGTATTTTGCTAGTTTTGCATTGAATAGTCGTCTCTTAGAAATTAATTATGTTTATCTATAAAAGTATATATACCGTGTGTTACTTTAAGAAGATGTATCATTGATTATGCACGCACATTCGTCTCGAACGCACGCATAATTTTTATATAACGACGAAATGTAGAGAAATACGTGTACAATTATAGTTTACATATTTTGATCTCTATCGTTGTTATTGACATATGAGGGTTATCGAGGAATATGCATAATCATGTATACTATTCTACATGACATGAATGTATGATCGTTGTTTTCATTAACTCTTTACATTTAACATTTTCGAAAACTTGACCGTGTTTTAATGAAATATCAACGTTATTCTACATCTTTCTTCCTGCTCTTTATCCACTTTAAAACAAAATTATCCGTTAAAAACGAATCATTTAGGAATCGTTGATGTTTTTAACTCTTAATGTTATTTGTAAGGACCTACGCTAAATCCCAATGTGAGACATAAGTTGATTGAATTTCGTTCCGATAATCAAAAGTAACCTTCAGTGAGTAGGGGGTCACAAATTTAGGTGACAAAATTGGCGGATTTTCAGTATTTAACGTTTCGCGTTGGAAATAATGACGTCAAAAACATCTAAAATTATACATGAGCGTATTCGCAGATAGAAAGCTAGCACATGGTGTTTTTGAAATTACATTAGTGGCATTTTTCAACTACCATGGTAGCTACCAACAAGAGCTGTCCCTCACAAGTGACGAATGCCCCCGAAAGAGGTGCCTCAGTCTGTGTCCTCTCCATGTACTCAAT
>JAUMHA010318798.1:0-21707 GCA_032359765.1 Saxidomus gigantea | reverse complement strand
AATTTTCAATGACTGCCCTTCACTTTGTCCTTTTGACCTACTTTCTTCTTTTTAAAGTGCAATGATAGTCATGTGAGCGATATAGGGTCATCATGGCCATCTTTTAGCACCATAATGTTTAGAGCTGAGCTATTTGGTACGTAGCATCATCGAAGGGTCTATTACCAAGATTATTCAACTTAAACCTCTCGGGGCATAATTGGCCTCGCCCCAAGGTTCTATTGTTTTTATAGGCTGATATATGGAAATACTCTAAATATCCCGTGAGGTCAAATTTGGTCACAACCCGGGGGTGATTATTTTACATAGCCTTATAAAGGAAAATCTTTAAAAATCTTCTTATAATTGCAAGGTCTAGAGCTTAGATATTGGGTATGTAGCATTGTTTAGTAATCCTCTCCTACGGTTGTCCTAATTATGACCCTGGGGAACCCATGTGAGTCTTGACCCTCTTGTTCTTATATGGTCCTGTGCATTTATCCTTTACTTTGGAATTGGAAAGTTATGTTTTAAATTACACCGATCAACTAAAGATAGGTCAATAGGATGAAACGACTTTTTGAAGTAACATCTTTATTCCTCCATCTTTGAAATATACAAACTTTGAATGTTACATTAATGAGAGTGGGTTTGTGGCCATCATATCGTTTATAAATCGTGTGTTTTAAAATTTTTAAAATCCATTGTTTATCGCACACATCATGATAATTAAAACGCAGGCAATAACAAGTGCTTATACCAAACATTCAAGGGAGGAATGATATTGTGAAATGCGTGATGTACCACGAGATTTTATAACTTGAATGTAGATATGTCTCTGTTGTCTCCGTGGTGAATTGAATTTCGCTTTTCTTATAGATTCTTCAAATGAATGGCATGTTGGAATGATGTATGGCTTTGGAAATTGTCAGACATATGATGGAACAAAATACGATAGTACTTCATTCGGACAATACTTAGTGTCAAGTGTGAGAACTGCGACATCTCAAGAGCTGAAACTATATGCGCTCAGGGTAAACAAAAGTTAAAAAACTTCATACTACTTTAAATTCTCAGTCTGGTATGTCCATTTTGACAATTTGATCAAAGACTCTGTGTGTCTTATGACACCGTAGAAACCTAATAAAATAAGACTATGTGGCTATGGACATTTGTTAAATGAAAGGGTTGTGAAAATAGAATAAAAATGGTAATATTCAGAACACTCTCAATATTAAGACCAAACAGTAACAAACAAAATGGTAAGAATAAATAAAAAAAATAAAAAAGAACAAAATAGAAACATTGCATGAAAGTGTTATTGAAACAGTAAATCATTATATATGTATTAATGTTTTTCAGGTAACTGGTTCAAATAAATGGCCTGTTGCTGTTATCCATGCTGTTGCAGTCTCAATTTCTGGAAATGTTCTAGTTATCCAAGTCAATAATGACGGCGCTGGAGTTAATGTCTGGTTTAACGGGGAACGTTATGCTATAGGCAGCGGACTGCAACTTGCTTCAGAGGTCAAGATCGAGCAGATGTCTCTTACACAGTTTGTACTAACATCTTCGACAGATTTCTATGTAAATATTGATATCAAAACAACCTATATTGATTTGTATGTTAAAAGTAAACTTTCTATATGTGCCTCAGCTAAAGGGCTTCTAGGAGCCTGTGATATGGATCAAACAAATGATTTTAAAATGTCAGACGGTAATCTTCTTCACGAGAACAATGCACAGTATGCACTTACAGTTTACAACGTCGAACACTTGTTTGTGGTATCTTGGAAAAATAACGGTGACATCTTTACACACATTATACAAGGATCTATTGACAGAGGTGCTGAAACCTGTCTCCGAATTAACCTAAGCCCGATAGAGAGTACAGATGTCTACTATTTTACAGATTCTGAACTTACAGTTGACATCACTTTTAAAATGGAATCCCTGTCTGGACATTGCGTCACATTGTGGTCATACAAGAATCCCTCTGGACAAGTATTTGCTGTGCTTGTTTGCGATATGTATATTTCGTTCATGGTCTTTTCCACAAATGAAGTCAAAACTGTGATCAACACCCTGCCTGTGCAATTATCCACTTGGTATCAGCTAACTGTGGTGTGGACAAGCTCAGATGAGACCCTGTTTTTCTATCTGATAGAAGATTATCTATCCTACAGCAATGCTCACACCATAGCAATCAACGTGAAACACATCTTCATCCCTGGGGGTACATTCATGTTAGGTATGACCCATATGCTTACTTACAGTTTTGACGGTTATGTAGATGACTTTTCAATTTGGAAATCTTCTTTCACCCTAAACGAAGTCTTAGCACGAGCTTTCAAGTATCTAGTAATTCATGAAGAAGAAGACCTTTCTTATATTTGGAGATTCAATGAAGGCAATGGTTTCAACACAAAAGATTCTTCAATTCATAATTCATTATTCAGCTGGCAGACTGGCAACTGGGCAGATGTCCACTGGAAAGTTAGTGCCTACCGAAAGACATATGCAGTATCTGAGAGTATGAAGGCAATGCTTGTATCACAATCATTAGATGTGGATTTTGAAAATTGTCAAGAAATTATTGATACAATTCCGGAAAGTGTCAGGCTTGGCGAGTCAGTTATTTACCTGTATCATATGGAATGTATAATAAGTAAAACATTAACAAATGATGTAAACAGGCTCTACGATATTGTGATAGCTGTCAGTGAAAGAATAGAATTAAATCGAACATCACAAAGATACCCACTGAGAATCATCTGTAATAAATACCCTAGCCTGTCTAACTGGTATGGCATGGATTGCAGTACTTACTGTGTAACTGGGGCTGGTGTTTATTATTTTGAAAATAACAAATGTCAATGTAAGTCTGGGTTTTATGGAGACAACTGTGATCACCAGTGTCCTTATGCTCGTGGAAAACTTTGTGGTGGTGGTATCTGTGATGGACATACTGGTGAGTGTACTTGTTCATCCAAAAGGTATGATCCGAATAATGGCTGCTTAACATGCACACGCGGATGGATTGGAAGTGATTGCTCGTCTGTTGCTGCTCAAATACCCACCTCGTTATCTAAATACTCGGCAGTTTGTTTTGGCCAAGGTTATTGCAATATGTTTGATGGTCAAGCTTTTAATATGAGAAATCCTGGAGAATATTTGCTGTTTAAGAAAAGTTCCTTGTCGTTCTCTGTTTATATCAGAATGCGACCGTGTGCAGAAAGCCGAACCTGCATTCAGCAAGTCTGGTTCCATTTAGCCTCACACGATTTTACCATTAAAGTTCCCCTCACGAAAAACAGACCAATACTTTTGCAGCATAACAACGTCAGAGTTACAATAGGAAGCCTTGATACTTACAATATTAATGCCTATGCAGCGGTTTCATGGATTGACAAAGTAACTCTGCAATTTGTTTTTGAAACAGTAACAATCCAGGTGTCCTACCTTGATTCTTCTCCATATCTGTCAGTTAACGTGGAATCAGAATGTTCAAGCAATGACCAAACAGGCCTTCTTGGAAATTGCAATCAGAATGTAAATGATGACTTTGTAGATCATGCGGGCAAGGCTGTTGTATATAGTAAAATCAGTGACGACATTATAGATAAAGAATTTTCTTCCTTTTTTACCAGAACAAAGGATATGACTAACCACTTCATGTATAGCTATCCAGATTTACCACTACAAGAACCAGAAAGCATGATTAAAGGGTACAGCTTATTTTTCAATGGCAGTGGTGCAATGACTGGTAGTGTGCCAAACAGCGCATTCTATAATGAGAAGCCCATGAATGTATCTCTAGAAGTTACAATGAATTTTCTAATGGATACGGGTTTTATATGTGGATACTACATACCGACATCGCAAAATCAATTTGCATTGTATCTAAACAATTCGCTACTTGAAGTATATTTACATGGAAGAACATATACAACTTCAGTACTATTGACAAGAAACACGTGGTATCATATTGTGGTATCTTTTCATGTTACAAGCAGTTTCTTTAACATCTTTGTATATTCGCACAAAAATCTTGTGTTCTCAAAGGATTTTAATATGGCTGCCATAACTTTCCCATCATCTGGAAATTTTTTTCTCGGTGATTGGCTAATAGATCCACCACAACTATATAGGCCTTTTAATGGATTTATCGGTGCGCTTAGGGTATGGAACATGTATTTAGACCCCCACAAAACATATGAGCTCGTTAACGATGCTGACGTAAACAAACTTACAGGACTTGTAATAAATTACCAATTTACGGAAGGTTTTGGTTTTAGTACATACGACTTGGTGTCGCAAATTGGAATGACCATTGCAGAAATCGAGAATAGAGTGGCATGGATATTATCCGACAAACCTGGCCTACCAATAGCTTCTGTCACACTGTATAGTTCAGTCGACCTAAAACGGATTGTAGAATGTGAAAGAGCATTTTCCTTTAAATCTGTGAGTAGTGCGTGTAATGGGTTTGGAACTGATTTTTCAACATTCTATATAGATGCTTGTAAAAATGACAACAGCTATGTTCTAAGTTTGAAAGCATATATTACAGTATGTCGAGCCATTTTAAATCCAACAACAAATCCAATAAAAGACCTATGTACTGACCACAGAGCAGATCATTATGAAATTATATGTGGAGAATTTTGTAAACATGGTACCCCAACTGAACAAGGATGCGTATGTGATATTGGTTTTTGGTCATGGAATTGTGCGCAGGAATGCACAAATCGTGTAGGTTTGAACAATTTACCCTGTTACGGCCATGGTTCATGTGATAAAATATCTGGAAAATGTATGTGTTTCACGAACTTTGACGAAAACAACAATTGTGAAAATTGTTCTGAACCTTTTACAGGACACTTTTGTGAGAAAGTCAAGTTACCGTTACCAGATCCTCCCATTGATGATAGTAACAATGGAACAGTCAGAAAAACTTGTCAGCTCTTTGGTTCGTTAAAATTAAAAACATTTAACAATGACGTTATGTCCATACAGAATAGTAATGAATGGTATTTACTTCTCCCCGTTGCTAATGACGTTCCAGAAATCAAAGTAAGGACAGTAAAATGTGGTAGGAAGAAATGCGTAAAATCTCTTCAGCTTTCATATTTATCTGAAACTATAATTATAGACGGCACCGCAACAAGGAAGACAGAAAGGATACAAGTGAACGGAGGTTACGACTTAACCGCTTTACAAAGTTTTGTTTATAAGCCAAAGTCGAGCAATTCTTTCATCATAAGAAGGAAGAAGAAAATGTTGACACACTACCTAAGACTACGCATCAGCTTTACAAAGAAAGGCTACATGTCACTGGTTTTGAAACTAGACTGCACCACTTGTATAAAGAATACATTATGTAAACCAGATTCCTTGTTTTTAGACAAATACAAACCAGATGTTCTGTCAACATTTAGCCATATTGTCGTTGCTGAAATAAATCAAACTCTATCTTCGTCTTCGATAGAGCCTATTACAACGGCTTACTATAGCTTGACATTTAACTCAAGTGGTAGTTCAAGTGATGGAGACGACGGCTTATATGGATCATATATCTCAAACATATCAGCCACAGGTGATAGATTTACAGTTATCTCCTCAAATATCTTGACAGACGTGTTTTCCCCGAATGAAAGAAATGTTATAAAATTTAGTTTGAAACAGACCAAGGATAGCTCAGGAGGTGTGTTTCAGTATGTAGGCGAGTCCACGTTCGTTTTGTATTTGGAAAAGGGTCGTATTAAAGTACAAGCAGGTTCAAATATAATTGATACTTACATACATCTAAAAGCAGATACATGGTGTGACATTGAAATGTCATATGACGATATTGGACAAATAATTACACTTATTGTAACATGTCCAGGAACAGATGCACCTTTTACACAGACCAGCATCTTTCAAGTTCCGAATAGTTGTTTTACAGATGGTGGAAGGATTGCAATCGGCAAACCAATTGGAGCGTTTAATGCTTCATTAGGAATCACTTCAGATGGTTCTTTTTCGGGAGAAATAGAAGATGTACATGTTTATAAAGGAAATCAAAAAGATCCAGTAGTATACTTTAATTTTAATGAAGGGGCGGGTAGTACCATGAGTGACAACTCCGGTCGGGGAAATTTTCTGACTTTCCATGATCCATATAGAAAAGGGTCAGCCAGATTTACAGTATCATCAAAGCCTGCAGAAGAAATAAAAACAGAAATATCTAGTGAGTTTTCAGATGAAGATACCTACCAGCATGCGAAAATCAGATGTACGCAGCTTTTTAACAATCAAGATATTGAACAAATGTGTTCAGGTTTAGGCAATACATCAAAAGACTTGTTCTTCGGCAGCTGTATGGATGAGATGGATGAAACAGAAGGTGCCGGTATTTATTCTCTTAAGGCTTACACAGCTCTTTGTTATGAACAGCTTATAGAAAATGAAGATGATGAAAAGTCTCATGCAACAGTGGAAGATCCAGTTCGTTTCTTATGTCACGAAGATTTTGTCGGTGCCGGTTACGTTGGTAAAAACTGTGAAATAGAGTGTGTCAATCCAGATTTTAATGGTGACGGTCTTTTTTGTTCATGTGCCAAAGGTTATTGGGGAACAAACTGTGAAATTGAATGCCCAGGAAGTTCGTATACCCCTTGCAGTAACCATGGAATATGTGATTCTTCTTCTGGACTTTGTACGTGTAGCTTAAACAGACATGCCACTGATTGTTCTCGATGTAAAGCAAACTGGTATGGGAGCGATTGTCAGGTTTTGATTCATGACACATCAATGACATCTGGCCATTTCACAGCTTCTGTAACTAGTAACAGTTTCCTCAAAACGTTTGATGGTGCATTAATACAAATAAACAACAATGATATGCCACTTAATCTTTATTATGATGGAACAGTACAAATTGAAGCACTGAAAGGACCGACAGATTTGTATCAAAGTTCATTAAAGGCTTTAGCATTAGTTATTGGCAGCCAGAGTATAATTATTTATCCACAAAATTCTGGAACAGTTAAAGTCAACGGCAAACTTATTTCTCTTGGATATTTTCAACTGTCATCAGGGTACAAAATCGAAAAAATTAGTAACACAGAAATACAAGTAACAGGGCCGAACGATTTTGAACTGAAGTGCTCTTTCATAAAGGACGATGGTATGCAAGTAGGTATGTCTATCAGCAAAACAGAGTGTGCGAAGTCAACAGGTGTTTTTGGAAAATGCTCTTTTGGTAATGCACATGTTTGCAGCAGTTCAAACATTACCTGTATTATCACTGAAATAGGTATTGCTCAAGCAATGAAAACTTACAGTATCAGCAAGGAAGATATTTTTAAGTATTTTATTTCCCTCAGTAAACCTTTTTCGAAAACGATATTTGCAAATGTTGGAGAGATACGAACAACAGCTGGCACAGCATTAAAGATCTTTGAAGGTGGATATGTGTCTTTGCCAGTGTTTGACTACGATATAATTGGAGAGCTATCGATCGAAATTTCATTTGAAATAAGGATTAAATTCGAGTCCAGCTATTCTGGTACAATCCTGAGTATCGCTGTCAAAAAGGCAACCTTTGGAATTATTATTAAAAATCATAAGTATTTCATACAATATGGAACATTTATATATGAAACAAATATAGCAGTCACGCTAGGAGAATGGACAAGTGTTGGCATATCAATAAATGTGGCATCCGGGAAAGTACTGTTTCACGAAATACATGAATCAAGCTATGGTCGGTACATGGTCCTAAACATTTCTGAAGCTATAGAAATTTATGGTTCGCCTGTTGTTGAAGGAAGCACAACATTGCTTGGGAAATGGCAGAATATCACAACACAGATAAAGACAGCTGGACCTGGTGTTGCTGGATTGACACCTGTTTTCATTTGTGACAGGGTTCTAGTTTATAAAAACTTGAAAACAATAAATGACTTTTTTGACCTATTTATACAAAACATTTACACTATTCCTTCCTTTACGGCTTCGGTAGATGTAACATCAGCAACTTACCGACTGACATTAGGTCTTATACTTGGAATTAATTTTGATAGTGGTGCAGGATTTGTAATATATGATTTTGTGCATGGAACGGTTGGTTATGTAGGTCTGACAGGGAAATTTGAATGGGTTCAAGGTGATCCGCCAATTACGCATTATAGTGTTGCTGTACAAAGTAGTGTGGATTATATACCGGAGTCATTGTCTGATGCAAATGCAAGTGCTTTGTGTTCAAAGATAAAACAGGAGCTTGAAAGGAAATGTAGCAAACTGAAAGGACTTCTTGATTTCTATTATATGGCTTGTGTTAATGATATTCTTCAAACAAATAACCCAGGTAATGGTATAGATTCCGCTATGGCTGTCGCCGATGAATGTAAGAGACAGAATCAGGACTTTGACAGTCCGCTTGACGACTTGTGCAACATATTTGGTTCTAGAAACTACCCAGTTGTTGCAGGTGAAAATTGTAATCAGAAATGCGTTTATGGAAAGTATAAGAATGGTGACTGTGTCTGTGAAACGGGATATTTTGGTGCACAATGCGAGTCTGAATGCCCTGGGGGCCATAATTCACCTTGTTCAAACCATGGTGTTTGTGACACATCAACTGGACAATGTAACTGTACGTTTGAATGGAGTGGTGACGATGCCTGCAGAACGTGTCATCAGGATTGGAGTGGTAACAACTGTAATCTTTATAATTCTGATCCAAGTATAGGCGACATCGATATTGGTGATGACGATGATCACAAGAACGACAACCTAACGATAAATGGCACAAAACCATCAATAATAGATGATGGAATTGGAATGTTCTGCAAAGTAAAGGGACGAAATGGAAAGATAACGATGTTCAACACAAAAGGAAAGCACCTGAAGGTGACCTATAGCAATGCTGTACTACTGGAGCTGAACAATCTACGAATTTTAGTAAGTTACATAAATGTTTCATTTATTTTTTTAAATGTAATGAAATTTTCCTTGAGCGAGTAAACATTTTATATTAACTTTATAACATATGACTGTGATTAAAATTTTATTTTTTGCATTTTAGGTCTCGCAGATTTAGTTTATGAACACAACTGTACAAATTGTGTGAAAGTTGACGTTTTTGTAAAATTTCATTGGTGTGAACTTTATGATACTGCCACTTTACATATCAGAAAAACAGGTTTTAGTAAACCTTTTAAATAAAATAAGATTGCACTCGTTGGATAATGTCAAGTAAATAGATTGAAATTGGACTTTGATTGTTGTCTACTTTCAGATTAGACAGAACCGAATCAAGAAAAGAGCAAAACAAATGTTGGTAGTTGACAAAGTATTTGTAACATATAAAAGTAATTACATAAACTTTGAAACTGTTCAAAAGAAGACGACGAAAAGTGGAAAACGCAAGTATAAATCGTTCGTCAATGGACAAAGATGGAAAAAGAAGACACAGATCGACAAAACTTTAGGCGATATGGAGATCGTGAACAACAATTCTAAAGTATTAACTGTTGGTATTCCAGAGATAGGTTTTATGATGAATGTCAAAAGACAAAATGTTTTCTTTCAACTGGATATTATGTTGCTATCAAGCAAATGGAATACTACAGGACTCTGCAATTATGTACCTACTTCTGCTGATTACCTGATTACGAAAGACTATGAAGTATATGCCTCAAGTGAACCTACAGCAGGACAAACTGGAACTTACGTGAGTTAGGTTTTATCATCCGTTTGGTTAAGTTTAGATATACAGCCTTTGTAAACTATACTAGAGTATTTCTGGGTTGTAACGTACTGCCTTTCCTTCATAGATTAACGGTAAGTTACTAAGGATATCTATCGTTTTAAACAAAATGTAATGGGGAAATTATTTTTTGCGTGTCATATACCCGAATACATTATATTCCAGTGTTCTAAAAATAGAGACTTCAGCACCGACTACTACATCGACAACACAGACATTAAAAACAAGATCTCTGGATCAGCTATTTGTTGTAGCTCAGCAAGTGCGAGTGCCACATCTTTCAAACTATTTGACAATTCTACCGAAGAAGTAACCATCTCCTTTTACCTCAAGACATGTACCGGCTGTCACGGTGTCATCCTCTCCTATACTAGAAAGAAGCCATTCAGTCTTGACTTCGACGGAACTATTCTGATTTATAATGGCAAAGAAGATAAGTGGGACTCTGGCATACAGTTACTTGATAATATCTGGTATCAGATTGTTCTTACATACTCACGCAAGCTTAGAGAAATGGCGCTTTACGTTTTCAGTGTTCAGAATGCTACAAATCCAGACATTTTCATTATTGAGAACTTTAACAAACCAAATCCATTTATAAATGGAGGAGACCTTTCCCTGGGCAAGTTCCAGGTCAGTCAAGAAATAAAGAAGTGGAAGAAGATAGACTCATTCGTGGGATGTTATGACTCTCTAGGATTTGCCTCAAGGTAAAGAAAATACCATTATGTTGTAAAAAAAAAAAGAGGATTACCTGTATCCTTATGATAAAATAAAATATGAGTGAAACGCTGAATACCTGGTAATGCTTTATGTCGTCTAGTCCAGTAGTTCATTTTCTGTCATACCTACGAAATAAATAGTATGTCATTCTTCAGACTTGGTCAAGATAGTTTAAATACGAATACAGTGTCTGCATAGCAAGATATATAAATTCTAGAAAAGAGAATAGAATCTTTTGATTGATTATTGTCTATTTTATTGATATGAATGTCTTCAATAAGTTTCACATTTCTCAACAGATATCTTGATGCCACTACGATATCTGGATTGTTCTCCATGCCAGTAGAATTGGTTAAGCTGTACTTCAGTGAAACTAAGATTGACTTTTACTTCTACGATTTTAATGATGAGGCTTTCTACTGTAAGTATTTTATCACCCCTCCATCGAAAAAGAGGGGGTATATTGTTTTGCACATGTCGGTCGGTCGATAGACCAAACGGTTTCCAATCACTGACTTAAGAACGGTTAAGCCTAAGATCCTTAAACTTGGTTTGCAGGTTGGTCGTGACTGATAGAAGACCCCTATTGATTTTGAGGTCAAAGATCAAGTTCACGGTGACCTTGAACAGCAAAACGGTTTCCGATCAAAAACTAAAGAACGGTAAAGCCTAAAATCCTCAAATTTTATATACAGGTTGGTCATGACTGGTACATGACCCTATTGAGGTTGGTATGTCAAATGTCAGTGTCACAGTGAGAGTAAAGAACTCTAAGACTTAGGAATTTCAAACTTGGTATGCAGGTTAGTCATGACTGGTAGATGACCATACTGATTTTGAGGTAGAGGTCTCAAACTTGGACGGGACATTGGTCATGGACAGTAGATGAAACTTTTGATTCTGGGGTCAGTGGTTCAACAGTTAAGGTCACTGACACTTACATGTTAAAATCTGATTCAGTTTGACAAGGTTTTGAGCTAAGTGTTTATGGTTTATGACGATAAAGTGATCCCTATTGATTTTGAGGTCACTATGTCAAAGGTCAAGGTCAAAGTGGTCATGCATTTAAAAAAGTTTTTGCTCAGTAACTAAAAAATGCTATGAGCTACTGTCTTCAAACTTGCCGATAGACTTTTTGACCGTTTTCCATTTCGTTTAAAAGGCCGTTTCCGCTTAATTACTCAACAACCTTTTGACATAATGTCTTCGAATTTGCTAGGATCATTGCATAGGAGAAGCTGATGACCTTCTATTGACTTCTACTGACTTTCATTTCACTAGATCATCAGCATTTTCTAACGTAGTTACTGGGCGGAGAGGGAGCATATGTGTTTACAAACATCTTCTGTTTCTGTAATTGTGTACAAACCAAAGTTTGTAGTACGTTCCAAAGTATAATAATTCAATATTTTCAACATGCAAGGATAAACTGATAATGTATAGACCGTCATAAAGATAAATATGATACATGAAGTTAACAAAGAAATTATTTGCAACAAAACTATGTGCCATGATTGCTTTTCGAAATTTATTCCGTACATCTGAAACTCAATCTACAGCGCACAAGCTTACCTCTTATGGACCGCTATCGTTATTAATGTTTATCGAAGACATGTACATCAACTTAAGTACATATATCCAAATAGTTTTGAATAATGCATCATATATGGTTTCTTCAGCAAATGGGTATATGGAACTTGATGAGGAAAAACTGGAGTTATCTAAAGTCCAAACCCGCATGAAGATTTATAATGCCCCGTTGCGGTCATGTTACCAAAGAACATCGGACAGTCCGCAGTATGACTTCAATGGTGAAAGTAATGCTGTAGCAGTGACTCGTAAAAGACGTAGTGTTTCTTCCACCAGATCAGCATCAAGCGAAGAAGACATTTCTCACAATCATAGACGGATGAAGAGAGCTGATATAATTTACAATCATAATACTTTCTGTGACAATGTCTTCAATGGAGCCGTATCCACATTAGCAAAGTGAGTAGACTAATCATGACTAGTCAGAATATATTTCATAATACAAATGTATGTCCTATCAGTTATGATGTGTAATGTATTAAACTTCTTAACTTGGTTTTAAGGGTAACAGAATTAGGTGAAAGTTATTTGCACATACAAAATGAATGATTTGCAGCTTACTGTTAGCTTGAACTTCCTTTAATAAGATTTTAACTTTAACGGAAACGTCTACTACCATGTTATCATGCTGTTACGAGGAGACATGAATTCTAAAGTTAAACTCCTAGGTATAAATCTCACGTATGTATGTCTGTTTCAGATAGAAACTGTTTCATTTCCATACGGCTATGTTGTGCCCTTTGGTTAGAAACCCGGAAAACTGAAGTCACTGACTGCCGGTACTCAACTTAATTACTGCTGGCAATATGTTTTAAAACATATAACCAAAATAATATGTATTATTATCTTACAGCAATCATACATATAATAGCATCTCTCTTTTATTTTTCTTCTCATCATAGGAGTTGCAGTTCTAGCATACTACTTCCAAAACAAAGCGAAGCGTACTTCGACTGTATACATGCAGAAGGTGATGGTGACGATGTTGCAAGCGCTATATCAAGTTTTGCTGATGATTGTCAAGTTGCTCTTGGACTAACTTTCTGGCCTGCTGAAAATACATGCACTGAATTTGAAAACGATTTCAACTTATTTCCTTATATGGATGAAGTATGTACACCAAGATGCACTTTTGGTGGCCGATTGTCATCATCATCTCCTTGCATCTGCGACAATGGATACTGGAATGGAACCTGTGAAGCTATTTGTCCTGGAGGAGCTTCTGTGCCTTGCAACGGATACGGAACATGCAATCAGTCAACTGGTAAGTGTGCCTGTCCAATAAACAAAATGACAGCTGATGATTGCAGCGTGTGTTCATACGGATGGCATGGCACTGATTGCAGTTTTGCTATAAACGAAGAAACTATTTCTGTTAACAATTATATCGCAAATGTTGGACACCTTGGGTCAATCTACACTTTAGATTGTATAAGTTACGGTGTGAAACTACAGGGAGAAGTACTTGTTTTAGCCGTTTCAGACAACATTATCATTCAAGGAAAATTTGTTACCTGTTACCAGAACTACTCCTGTGTTCCGTTTCTGGGAGCTAGGATTGGAGATGATGCAAATGGTTATGCAGCAATGACGGTTCAGTCAGGGAAAATGTACGACTCTAAGCCACTCGTTTATATAAATGGAACTCTGCATTCACTTGACAAACCAGCATATTTTAAAGGATTCAAAATACACAGATCCGGTTTCTTTGAGGTGACATTCAACGTTAAATCCATAGTCGTATTCAAAATAAGAACGGATGGGCAGTACTTACACTTAAACATAGAATTACCAAGCACATTGATAAATCAGACGTCGGGTTTGTTAAGTGGTACCTCTTTAGAGGCTACAGAAAACAAATTAAATCACATTAACAGTGTTACTATTCCAGCATTCAACATCTGTAGCAGTTCACCAGTAACACAGACCATCCTTTCTTCTGAAAGTTCAGTGACTTTAACAGTTGAGTCATTTAAGCAAACATACGATAATGATACCATATTCAGTATGTCTAGATTCATTGTTCCAGTTTGTGATAGCATAATTCATTTTCCAAGCAACGAATACAAATACCAGACGCAAGGTGGATTTGGCTTAAGCTTCAATAAATCTAGTATCTACCATGAATTTAATATAAACACAAGTGAATCATCTGAACTTACATTTGAACTCCTGGCCAAGAAAAATGAAGATAACAGCTCTGGTGTCCTCTTTTCTTTTACTAGCGATACGTCTTTGATTGTTACCAGCGACGAATCTACACTTGAAATTCACACATATCATGCTGACAATAAAACAGTCTTTGATACAAATCTAACTATTGATGAAGACAGTTGGAACAAGATTATTCTTACATACGATAATTCTGACGGCACAGCAGCTGTGTATATAATTGACAAAGATGCGGCAGTCTCAACAACTGGTTATTTCAGTCTTAATCCTGGCATATTCAACAATACAGGGATACTTACTATTGGCCACTGGCTTACACCATCGGATGGCAAAGAATATCATCTTCCAAACGGTTTCGAAGGCAGCATTGAAAATTTTATGATCTGGAACGTATTGGTTTTGCAAAGCGAAGTGAGTCAACTTTGGGAAATGAATCCAGCTATTCCATCAGAGAGCTTACTTCTATCTTTTCAATTTAATGAAGGTGATGGGTCTTTGACTAGAGATAACATAGGTAGTTTTGAAATCAGTTTTCCAGAGTATCCCTGGAAGGCGCCTAGGTGGTTTGTGTCTGACCTACACTATACAAGCAGCAGTGGACCTGATTTCACTTACATTCATTTTTCTAATGCATCTTTGGAAAATGAGGCAATTACATTTTGTTCAACTAAAATATTTAATACAGATTGCCTAGGTATGAGTAATAGCACAAAAGAGTTCTTCTATCTACTTTGTCGACAAGCAATATCTGCAGTCAATCTTAAAACAGCAGCGTACAGTATCATTATGGATTATATTCAGATTTGCGAGACTCAACACGGAATCATGAATACAGTAAAAACACTACTCTGCACAGAATTAATGGACAAAAATGTAAATATTTCTGCCTGTACAAGCAACTGTAAGTTTGGAGTTGAGTATTCTAATGGCACGTGTTCCTGTTTCTATGGTTACTATGGTACATCGTGTAACAAGACATGTCCAGGAGGATCAGATTCTCCGTGCAATAACCAAGGGACATGTCAGATAAATGGCACATGCAAATGCCGGTGGAATTGGAATGGAAACAGCGAATGCTCAGCTTGCACATCTGACTCAGTAAGTTCAGTGGTTGGTCCAGATTGCACTATCCTCCAAACAACTTCACTGTCTTCACATTCATCAGTAGTTGCAGCTGTTTCAAGTAATGGCTACTACATGACTTTCAAAGGTCAACAAATATCATTCCCAGGGGAAACAGGAGCTTTCTTGCTATTTGAAACGACACTACTTGGTGTGGAAATACATGTATACCAAGTGTCGTGTAACTACGGCTCATGCATTGCAGCTATATCGGTATCTTCATCCGCTAACAAAGCAGTGGTAGCACCCCCAAGACAAGGATATGAGCCCTTATTTTATCTCGATGGGGAACTTAAAATATTAGAAAACACCACAAATATCTTCAATGCAATGACAGTCACACATGATTCGCCCACTGAAATAAGTATTAAAGTAACAAGCATCGGAAGCATAACAGTAACAGTCGTAGCTCAGAAAGAATTTCTTCAAGCATCTGTAATAACCGATTCAACTGTATGCCAAGCGGGAACTGGTGTTTTTGGCTCTTGTGCTAATGGTAAAGACTATTCATTAATGACACAAAATGAAGTGAAAAATTATATTGTAACAAATTTCAAACTTTCCACCAGTATAATCTTGGATTCTCTAAAAGTCCCAGTTGGTGATAGCACCTTCAACTCGGGATATGCGCTAAAATTTAACAGAACAGCTGTAATATCTGCACCAATATCATACCCGTCTGGATATTCCCTCAGCAGCATAGACTTCAGTATATCTCTATACTTTAAACCATTTGAATACGGTGGATACGTAGCATCTTACGCCAAAGATGTAACCTTTGGGGTTATAAACACAGACCCGATGCAAATCCAGTATTCTACAAGTTTTATTCAGCTTTCATTCCCAGCCGAATTAGATGTTTGGAATCAGCTTGTGCTAACCTTCCGCCGAAACACCCAACAGATCGATGTGTATCATTTCGGGAAAGACTCAAACGTTTTGCACGAATTAGTTACATTGAGTTGTCCAAATATATTTGAAAGAGATGGTGTAGTAGCTCTAGGAGAATATGTGCCAGCTGTACACGGTGACAAATACACCTTTAGCTCGGACGCTTTTATTGGAGTCATCGACGAATTTACAGTTTGGAAGGACCCAATTCCTAATTTCCTTATTTACCAAGCTCACCGTCTACATACGAAGGCGTCAAATTTCATTTCAAAGTTGTCCCTATTCTTCTCATTCACGGAAGGTGCTGGAAATGTAGCCTTCGAACAGGTCAGCGGCAATAATTTAGAATTACCAAGCTTCCCATGGCAGTCACCAACTTGGATTATTTCAGATCTTAAACTTGTGAATTTACATAAAGTTGTTGATGAACTGTTTGTAAGTGTCGAAGCCGAAATTGATATTGAAGTGGAAAGAGTATGTTCCTTGTTTTTCGACTCGAACATCTTGTTAGAACAATGTAGTGGTATTTCTGAGTTCGTTAGATGGTGGTACAAGCAGTCTTGTATGATAACAGCCACTACCACGGGCAATACCTATGATACAGCTATTTCTATGGTTGATTTCACTTCCCTTTGCAAGGTGGCGGGTGGTGATGCCGTTCATCTTTACAATGAAATTTGCGCAATCGATACACACTTTCCAGAGTGGTTAAAACAGAAATGTTCGGATTGCGTCTTTGGGTTTGAAAGCAATGGTAAATGTGTATGTCACTATGGTTTTTATGGGACTTCCTGTGATGGAGTATGTCCAGGTGGCGTTAAAACACCTTGTAACGGACATGGTGATTGTGACGTTAACGGCACATGTCAATGTACCGGACACTGGACGGGTTTAACGTGTAACCAATGTGAAACAAACTGGAGAGGTACTGATTGTATTATTTTCAAACAGACTTCGTATGATCCATTAGGAAATAATGCCACCATATTAGTTGCTCAAGTAAACTTAATTGGTCAGTTGACAACGTTTGATGGTGTGATTTTGGACGTACCAGGGACTGGATATTTTAATCTCCTTTCAGTAAATACTTTAGATATAGAAATCCACGGAAGATTTTCTGTTTGCACATCGGCAACATCGTTAGAGGTCTGCCTGGATGGAATCCTAATAGTCCATGGTGGTGAAAAGTATTACATTAGTTACAAAGCCTATGAAACTACTAAGGTAGAAATAATTACATCCTCGTCGACGTTGATCTTATATGATACATTAATCTTAGGACATGTCAAACTGAAACTAGAATCAACTGCTACTGTAAAAATGTCTATACAGAGCTCAGACTTAGTTGTGCGAATGTCTGTTATTAATAGTAGATTTTTAACTACTATGGCAATCTCCAGAAATGAGTGGATTAAGTCGCAGATGAACATAGAAGGAATATTAACAGCATGTGACACATCTGCAGCGATTTTAGCATCCAACTGCAACATTACTAGGAATTCCATTTGCTCAGATCCGACTCAGAATATACCAGACTCTTGCTCAATGAATATATCCAAGACTGCAGCTGAAACGTTCTTCAGAAATTCCGAATATATCGATATCATGTTTATAACGAAAATTGAAAAGAAATACTTACAAGCTTTGAAATCGAACTGTTTCATATATTCAGGAGCTGGAGTGTCGGCAACAGGAATCATGCTACCAGAGTCCGACTTCACGATAGAATTGCACGTAAAACCAACAAATGTCGGTGGCATAATTTTGACATATTTCTACCATGAATACATTATACTTGTCCATCATGCAGATGGACTAATTATTTTACTTCAAGGAGTGTATCACACAACCGGACTGGTTCTAGAACAGAATATGTGGAACCAAATAAGCCTTGCTTGGAGGAGTGATGCCAGCATCTTGGAACTTTATCATACAAATAATGGAGGTAAACTTTTTGGACTTATTTATCATTAAATCAATTGATAGTCGGCTATAGTAATATTCATGTCAGTATCACTGTATATGCATTTGTAGAATCGATACATAAAATCACGGCACCGCCTACACACCAAGACATGCAATGAGATTTACAAAACACATATTTCACATCTGATATAAATAGAATTAACATTTAAAAACTGCATGACTATATCTGCGTCTACATAATACACTCCTACCTGTTACATAAATGCAATACACTTTTCAATGTACCGTTTTCAATAAGAGATATTTTCGTTCTGCCTTTCAGGAATTACATCAGTGAAAGCATTGTTAATATCTGACGCTGTTTTTACAAGTGGAGGAATATTGACTTTAGGACAGATAACACCTGGCTTAGATATAGATGTTGCAGTGGGAGTATTCAAAGGTTACATAGATGAGGTCCGGGTTTGGTCTCGACCACACAATCCAACTATCATCATCAACAATTTTAGAGTGAAAGTCACATCCGACACTAGCGACATAATATACAACTGGAATTTCAATGAAGGAATTGGTTATACTGCGTATGAAAGTAGGCAATCTGAGAACATGATAGTTATTGACACCCAAAATCCTCCCATTTGGGTACAGTCAGACCTTGAATTGTCCGAAAACTATGACCTTGAAAAGCCCAAACTTACAATAGTAGCCGTGGTCACTGCAGAAGAAATAAAAACAGCACAAGAAAAGTGTCAGACTTTGATGAGCAACTTTTCAAAGGCGATTGCTGGGTCCGACGTTGAATTGCTTACCAAAGTTTATGATGACATGTGCGTCAAAGAAATGACCAAGACTGGAGACTCGGCCCAAGCAGAAGTTGTTTTGGCAGGAGCGGCAGACTTGTATGTAAGCACAGAAAACACATCAAATCCAATCACCAGTATGTGCAATGTTGTGGAAACTCTAGCTGATTATATTGGAGCCAGTGGTGAAATATGCAAACGGTGCATATTTGGCGAAGTGCAGAAAGAAACCTGCATTTGCTTGGACTCACACTGGGGACCTGCATGTACAGCTATTTGCCCTGTCGGAGTACAAGGTGCTTGTAGTACATATGGCGTTTGCTCTATAAATGTTGGTACCTGTGAGTGTCATCCACGGCATTTTTCTAGTTCAATCACTGTCAAAAACGTTTGGAAAAGCTTTGTATCTTCTCTCAGTTTGAATATATCTGCTGCATATACTTGTGATAGATGCTCCAAAGACTGGGTAGGAAATGACTGTCAGTTTGCCTATTCCATACATTTCAGTTTTGTAGGAATAATCTACGGGTCTTACATAACCACTTTTGATGGAATTTCCTTTACACATATAGTGCCCGGAGTGTACACCCTCTTAAAAACAGCATCCATTAATGTACAGTGTTTATTCTTACCCTGTTTAGGAAACAACATGTGTCGCTACATGAAAGAACTAGTAGTCAAAGTTGATGGAGTAATAGCTATCATTCAGCATAACCCTGGAGAAAATGTGACAGTCATTTTGCATGGCGAAGAATTGTTCCATCCAGTGCAGAAATCGGCAAGTAAAATAGAAGTGAAGTGGACTGAGTATCCGTTCATCAAAATCTCGTTTAGAAGTTCTTATATAATCGTTTACGATTCTGGAGTTGGGCTAATAACCTCCGCTCAAATTCAAAAAAATATTGCAACTAATAATAAAGGCTTGTTGGGATCAGCCGACAGATCGTGGAAGAATGACGTTCAGTGTGAAGATGAAACTAGAAATCTAGAAGATGATGACATAACTGGAAAATATGCCGGAGAATGCATTATGAAGCGGTACATTCCCAATAATAGTGACATAATAATTACTCAGAACTTAGGTTCTGAACTACTTTCGTCAGCAGGCTATGCTTTGTCTCTCGCTGAGGAGCAATATTTCACTGCCAGCATATCCAATGTACAACAAAATGTACTTGTTTTTACAATTAGCTACTGGATGAAATGTGCAGTAAGTTCGACACTTCCATCAGATTCCTACGTACTACTCTCAGTCGATGTTGGTTCATCGGCTCTAACATTCCAAGTAATATCTGGATATTTAAGTATTCAATGGATCACCAACAAGACTACCACTCTCATATTTGATGTAGACATATGGTATTACTTTACGTTTACATGGCGTTCTGAAGACGGGTCTGCAGTAATTTATATGGTCAAAAATGGACTTACTGAGACGTCAGTGTATACTTTTAACGTTGGCTCGTCTGTGAGTATAGAAGAAATTAAAGTTGTTTCAACAGCAACAACTCGTGTCACAGTTGATCAAGTACGTATTTGGGCAAAATGGAAAAATGAAAACGAAATTTTAACTGACATGAACATATATGAGAATGCTGTGGATTCTGATAAGACGCTTCTGTTGATCATGCTGTTTGATGAGGGGAGTGGGAATACGTCAGCAGTTACGACATTCGCTGCAAGTAGTGGGACAAAATCAAGCTCTGTGGTTGAAACAGTT
This sequence comes from Saxidomus gigantea, assembly GCA_032359765.1. Classification (NCBI taxonomy): domain Eukaryota; kingdom Metazoa; phylum Mollusca; class Bivalvia; order Venerida; family Veneridae; genus Saxidomus; species Saxidomus gigantea. The sequence continues at coordinate 1,024 of JAUMHA010318798.1, read as the reverse complement.
CCGGGGATTATATCAGGTAACTATATTTTTGCTTCAAACTGGTGTAAACTATTATCAGTTTTAAAAGTATTCCGTGTTGCTGAGCCCCTTATGAGAGTCTCCTGTTTAGTAGTGGTTCTCGTAGAAAAAATTAGGGTGAAATGCTTGCAATTAATTTACCTTCACTGCCGTAACATTTGTGTATGATTCTGTCCATTTCATTTTAACGTCTGTGCCTTCAGTGAAGTTAGCATGGGATCTTTCGCAATGTATGGCGTTCATCAAAGGTTTCAGCTCTCTAATTTTGAACATTTACGTCCAATCTCCACCTTGACACAATGTTTGAACATGATTTCTCGGTCAAATTCATAACCAGTCGCATCGTCCCAAAAAGTTATGAACATTTAATTGCCTAGATTTTGTCAAATTAGCGCTAGCTATCTATTGGAATGTTGGCAAGCCTTTTCACTGAACCTCGTCACGTTGTTTATACACATAATATGCGGGCCAAGTGCCGCATCGCCTAAGATACTTGGGACATGGCCCTTAACTTGCAGAAGTTTGGACAAAAAAATGCCTACTCTATATCACGGAAAGCCTCTGACCAATATTAATCAAACTTGTAACAATATGTGTGGGTATAATTTCTTTGTCAAGTTATCAGACGGATAACCCTAGAAGTCCTTGAGCTATGATCTTTCAGTTGCCAAAATTATACGTGACAGACGTTTTTCACTCTAGTTGAAAATAATATTTTATGAGAAGAATAATGAGGGGTTTCACGGTTGTCCCGATTTTTTTAATTTACTAGAAATGATGAACCATTTGACCTAGAAAAAAATATTTGTAGTTTTGTGTGCAATCTGCTTTCAAAATTTGGTCAAAATTCGCTTGTATGCAAGCAACTTTCATCAATATATATCAGGAATCAGTGATGAAGTTTATTTGAAACTAATAATAAACTAGACCTATCACTAAATGTGATTAATACCCCCGAAAGACTGCTTTATAAACTGAGGAAGTTCATAGTAACAGAATACCTTGC
>JAUMHA010318576.1:0-14474 GCA_032359765.1 Saxidomus gigantea | reverse complement strand
TATTTTCCATGGTGGTGAAAAAAACCTGTGAAAATGCATCGTGAATACATTTTTTACATTACTATATATAAAATGTTGTTTTTTTTAACTACAAATGTACATATTTAGAATATTTTCCGTTTCGAGATCCTTTCGTCATTTTGTGCACTCATTTCTCCCGTCTTGAAGGGTAAGTTTAAAATGTATGCACCTAATGCGTGATATGTATCTTGTTCTGTTTTAAAAAAGGAAACATAAAATTTCGAAAACAGAACAAAATCCCTTTTAATTGTGTTTCCATCCCAGTCAAAATGTGCAAGTTCAGCATGTAGATTCTGCCTGAACACTAAAGCGTGTCCGAGGTCTATCGATCCCGTGGCCGGTAGGCGGAGCGATCGATACTTTCGCGTCATGTCAATTACGCATTCAAATGGAATAATAGTCAAAATTTAAAACATTAACATAATATATAGTTTACATATCATACAGATATGAATCACACATCCGACACATCTATATATTTATAATGTTGTAAACTTAATAAAAAAATCTTTGAATTATATATTATAATAATCGAATTAAATTAATTTATCATTCTTATAAACAGGGGTTAATAAATATAAAATAAATCTAAATTGTAGAATGGCCAAAGTGTAAACATTTATTAAGAAAAAAATACAGAAAAGTAATACAGTAAACTCCGTATATAACGACTCCTGGTATAGCTAAAAACAAATTTTCTGGACCCGATGTTTTTTCCTTCTTTACTTAAATAAATATGAAAATGCTATACATTTTGTATTTGTATAACAAACAAATATAAAGAAAAAATCTAAATAGTCCTAAGGAGTATATACGGAGTCTACTGTTTTCCTACCATTTAATGTTTTCTGGACAGACCGTTTTTAATTATGTTATGTTACTTAATATGTGCTTTTCATAAACACATTACTAATTAGTAGAAAACTATTTGTAACTTAAACTTGCGACACTGAAAAATGGACTCATATGCAAGACGATTTACCAGGGAGCGGTCTAGAGAGTGATTTGAAAAGCTACAAACTTTCTTCACAATCGAGATAAAATAAATTAGTATAAAAGTGGCTATTCATTTTGTATGTGGTAAAAGTCAGTTTGTCTGGCACAAACCTTTACACTTGATACAAAAGTTATTAAGTTTTTACATACTAAATTCATCAATAACATTTAAAACCATTCGAAATAAGCTTGGTATTTAAATTTTGTGACAGTTCTATGGCTTCCACTATTAGTTCAGTCTCTCCAAGTATCATTTTCACCTCAGCTCTTATCACATTTAAAACAGGTTAATAATAAACTCATAAATCAATTAAAGAAGACCGAAGTAACCTCTACTTTGATTATTGTTGGGCAATTCTGTGGCTATCACTTCTAGTGCAGTCTCTCCAAATATCATGTTCACCTCAACTCTTAATTTTTCCTTACAGTCTGGAAGGAAAACGACGACCTCGCCAAGATACTCTGAGTCATCATCCACAAACATTGGATTTGTCTTCGGAGAACAATAAACTTTCAGCAGCATTTTTCTTTGATGAGATTCTTCTGTAACATGTATCCCTATTCGAGCCTCGCCAAATTGTACCGTCTCACCTGCAAGGATGTACTTTTTGAAAACATCCCTGCAACGATCAATGCCGCCGGCAGATACACGGTGATCCTGTGGATGGATATTTGGTTCAAACGGCGGGGATATGTTGATGCCGTATGTGTATTTTGAGACACATGACGTAATTGCCGCAGGTGTGTGACCAAATAGCACAGCTCCTTTCAACGCAGTTAGACCTGCCTCGTCTGGAATGAAGACCTTGCCCTTTGGAAATGCTTCAATTATGGCGTTTTGGAGCATTGCAGACTCTGAAAACGTTCCTATCGTTAAAAATATATTTGTTTCTTGAACAGCAGGCTGTTCAAGCAAGTCCTTTATGTGACTTACAATTTCACCAGTACAAGACTTAAACAAATCTTTGAAAACTTGTGCCTCTATTCTCATTTTATCTTGTCGCCAGGTTATTTTCCCACAGTAAGGTGAGCCTTCTATAACGTCTTTAATGTCCTCCTTCGTCTCTTTTTCAAATGTATGTAACAAAGCAATTGGGACCTTTATTGTTATTTTTCCAGTAGACTGAGGGGAGATTATGCCCTTTATTGTTTTTAACTCGTGCTGTAAATCTAACTGATCTGATTCATTTTCATGAACAAACGTTTGATAAACTGCGCCGCCTATAATCCTTATCAGGAGATCATAGAATTCTTTGTCAACACCTGTCCCACAACAAGCACCACAGCTTACTGTATGCAACACATTCAGTTTTCCATCTGCTTGTGATTCGTGAACAGTTATGTATGTCATGTTGTCTGAAAGATTAATAAATAAAAGTTTAGAAAAGAGTGCCAAGATGGCCCTATATTCGCTCACCTGAGTAGCATCCACAAATCAAGAAAGTCGGTCAACCAATGAAATTTGCATGAAAACTGTACACACAGTCCAAACTTCATTACTGTAGCTTCAAAAACTAAAAACAACTAGGTAAAAAAGTCAAGATCAACTTACCTGGTAACCAATTATTTGACCTATAGTTATCCAGATTCAATCTTGACATAGAGTCCATCAAAAAATATATTCTGACCAATTTGTAAAATGCCTTGGTGTCAGATATCCCCTTTAGCATGTTCGCTGTTATTGTTACCTTGTGCCCTTGGTTTTGACCCTACGTTACCCAGTTTGTTGTAAGACTATATCAACTTAAATACTTGATTAAACTCTCAAGATGATTGGGTTTAAAATCTGGATTCTAGAATGCTGACAATGTTTATTATGACTTGATATGGTGGGTTAGTTCAGTATTTACAAGGTAGATTTTGATCCCATGTGACCCAAATGAATAGTGGACCTTGATTTGATAAATATTTTGACCACTTTTTATTATTATTGGGTACAAAATGTGGCTTGTATAGTGCTCATAAGGTTTTTCTTCTATAATTTGACACATTGACCTAGTTTTTGACCTAAGTTAAGGGTAAAATGTAGCTTCTAGAGTGTTCACAAGATTTTGATATGACTTAGCCTGATGACTTAGTTTTTTGCCACACATAGCCCAGATTAAAACTTGACCTAGAGTTTATCAAAATAATCACTATTACAAATTTTCATGATGCACGGGTAAATAATGTAGCTTCTAGAGTGTACACAATGTTTTATATAATTTGACCTACTGAACTTGTTTTTCATCCAAAGTGACCCAGTTTAAGGTAAGTGACTTAGATTTCATCAAGACAAACATTCTGCTAAATGTTCATGATGCTATTGGGTGCAAATGTGGCTTCTAGAGAGTTAACAAGGTTTTTCCTATGACTTGATCAGGTGACCTTGTGTTTCACTCGACGTGACCCACGTTCAAACATGACATAACGTTCATCAAACATACATTATGATTAGTTTTTAAGATAACTGGGTAAAAAAATGGATTCAAGAGTGTTCACAAGGTTTTTTATGATGTCACATGGATTCTAACCCCAAAGTTTCGCCCTCGTCTTAGAGATGATCAAGTCGAACATTTTGTTACTTGGAATCAAATGTGGCATCTAGAATGTTTACAAAATTTTCTATTATTTGATATTGTGACTTAGTTCTTGACCCCACATGACTTAGTTTTAAATTTGGCCAAGAGATCATCAAAACGAACATTCTGACCAACTTTCGTGATGATTCTAGACTTAAAATTTGACCTCTATTGTGCTCACAAGGTAGGTATGAACAGGCAGAAATACGACGGAAGTAAGGTAATCGCAATAGATTCATGGTCAGATAAACTAACAATAAGAAAACGAGTCTACCTGCATTGCAAATGATTAAATAAAACATAATATTCATAATTTGTACAGGATTGACACATACAATTGAAATTTATCTATCAAACCATCCGTAATCAAATATTTAAAACAAATGTAAGGGATCGAATTTCATGACATTTCATAATTTACTAACTTATTTTTAAAGCCGATATCACCAATTCGAAAGGTGAATATGTTATTCAAAGGCAATAGTTACTGATATCATCATTTCGAAATGTATATAACATATTTCGTCTATGAATACATATACTGGTTAATATCACCTTTTTCAAAACAGTAACTGTGATTCCAAACAAGAGCACCGCCTGCAGGTGCCAGACGCTTGTCTGATTTTATCCTTTTACCGTTTATTAATTACCATTTTTTAAGTAACAGTGTTGACCTTGACCCCAAAACACATTGCCACAAAAGGTTTTCGCAAATAATTACTAGACACTAACTTTGGTCACAATAATTGAATTACAACTAAAGATATTGAAGTTTTCCTAATTTTCTATTTTTAGAAAAAAAATCCTTGACCTTGACCCCATGAGCCCCAAACACAATCCTAATAAAAGTCTTAAATTAAAATTATTGCACACTTAATAATTTAGTTACATTATGCAAGTTGTGAATAAAGATAAAGGCCTTGACCTTGACCACAGGAGCCCCAAAACGCAACAACATTAAATATTTTCTTAAATACCTACTACAAACAAAAGTTGGTTACATTATGTCAACTGTAACTAAAGATATTGAATATATTACAGTTTTGCTATTTTTAGTAACAAGTGACCTTGACCCCAGGAGCCCCAAAACACAATCCAATTAAAAATTTTCATAAATACTTCCTATAAACTAAGTTTGGTTGCATTATATTCAATGTTACAAAAATACTGTGTGTGAACTTTCTAAGTTAAGAAGGGGCACTTATCCAGCCAAAATACATGACAGGGTCATATAACTTGTTAAACTTTCCTTCATTTTATTGTACATTTGATAGTGAACAGGTATTCCAAGTTTCAAAGTGATAGCTTTGCACGTAAGTGACGTAAACGCAAAACTTAAAAAATCAGACTAGCTAAAATGACAAAGTCCAATAATACTAGAATATTCCCCCTCCCTCAAATGTATGACTCAAAAACCCATTTGATTATGTTGAAATACATTATCCATAAATTTTTCGTGAAAATTTGAAATCAATCCAACCAAAAAAGAAGAAGCTATGTCCTATTCTCAAAATCAACCAAAATCCATCAAAATTCATGTTTTTATCCCAAAATCAGGTCACACTCAGCATCTTAAGCATACAACGTGAAGAAGGGTATTATATGAATAAGCTGTCCAAGTTTCAAAGTGATAGCTTTGATAGTTTCCATGTAAGTGACATAAACGCAAAACCAACGCCGACGACAACGACGACGACGCGGATAATCAAGTGACGACACTTGCTCGTCAATTTGATCAAAAATCAGACGAGCTAAAAATGATATCACCTATCGATCAAAGGGAATAATTGACATCATGTCTGTCCTTTAAATAGGTTATATCAACTTTTCGAACCGGTGATATGGCATAAATATTCCCTTTAAAAAGGTGATTATTCAAATATGTGATATAACCAATTCGAATGGTTGAACAGGTGAAATCAGCTATTCCAAGGTAATAGTTGATATCATCATATTTAAAGTGATATCACATATATCATTTTGTCTATGAATACATAAACTGGGTGGTATCACCTATTTCGAATGGGTTTAACACCAATTCGATAGGTAAAAAAAATTGTCCCTTCGAATAGGTTAGGTGATATCATCTATTCAAATGGGTAATATCACCTATTCCGTCTGTGATGCATGGCCACTAAATCTCGGATGAGTACCAAACTGGACCACATTACCTCGTTTACACTCTAGATGTCACATTGCTTGAGTAATCTTGACCAAACTTGCACCAAAGATATATTGCCACAAGAACAAGATTGAGGACGAGTTCGAAAGTTGGCCACATGGGGTAAAATTTTAGGTCAGAAAGTCAAATAATAATAGAAAAATCTTGTTAACACTCTGCCACATATGATCTCCAATCTTGATGGGAATTGGTCTGAAAGTTTGTCTCCAGGATCTCTAGACCAAGTTCAAAACTATGTCCCATGAGGTCCCAAACAAGGCCACCAGGTACAATAATTGAAAATCCTTTTTAACACTGTAGAAGCCACATTACCTACTCAATCATTACAAAGTTGGTCAGCATGTCTTCATGAACTCCTGGTCGGGTTTTAAACTTAGTAAAGTGGGGTCAAAAACTAGAACACAAGGTCAAATCATAGAAAAACCTTGTGAACATCCCAGAAGCAACATTTTCTACCCAATCATTATGTTATTTGGCCAGAAAGGTTGTCTTGGTAAACTTGTCTAAACTGCAAATGCTGGAGTTAAAGTACATGTTTATGGAATATCGTCTTCTATCAAGTAAGTGAATTCCCCTAGCAACCGGCTACTTCCTCAGGAACCAGTGATGTCCGTAACAACACTGATTTTCTCTACCATCCAGTGATCACCTTAGCAACCACTTAGTTCCCTAGCAGTCTGTGATTTCCTTAGCAACAGTGACTTACCCTAGAACCAGATACTTCCACTGCTCCCATCGACTTCCATCTGCAACTTCATTAGCAACCAGTGACTCCGGAGCAAACAATGACTTCCTTGGCAGCTAATAACTTCCTGGGTGTTGCAGACAGATAAAACGAAACTCCCTTACGTTTAAGAATTTGTAAGGTATCAGTATGCATTGGATTCATACTGGGGTCTTGGCAGGTTAACCAGGGGAAAAATGCTAGGGTCGGCCGGGACTATAAACAATCTAATACTATATAATAGGTGATATCCCAAATTCAAGTAAGTGATATCACCTATTCCCTTTAAATGGGTGATATCACCATTTTAAATAGGTGATATCAACTATTCGAATAGTGAATACCACTTATTCAAAGAAAACATTATACCACCTATTCCAATGAGTGATAAAAAGTAATTGTTTGAATTCAAACAATACATTTTATCACCTATTCGAATGGGTAATATCACGAATTTGAATGATAAAATGGGGATATAAACAATTGCATTTGAAAAGGTGATATCATCTATTTAAGAAGATGATACCACACATATGCGATATCATCTTTTGAAATAGGTAGTATCACTTTTTCAAACGAAAGTTGTCATGTTACCGATTCGACTAGTTGATATCACCTATCTAAAGGGAAATAGTTTCACTTAATCCAAATATTACCTTTAAATAGGTGATATCACTTATTTATCCATTTATATTGGTGATATCATCTTTTATAATAAGTGAAATTACATTTTCAAAGGGAAAAGGTAATATCACCCATTGGACTAATTGATATCGCCTATAAAAAGAGCAAACTTGAAATCACCTATTCGAATGGGCGGTAACACCTTTTGTAATTGGCGCGTTTAGGTGAAATCTCCTATTCAAATTGGTGCTATCACAAAAGTGCTTGAAATAGTAAAACGGCGCCCTGTAAGAAAACAGATTTCACATTGATACTGCTATTGCATATTTCAGTAATTAAACTGCTTTATCTGTATGTAGATATAATCTAAAAACAACATATTTGTTTTAATAAGGTTGACATGTATGTATCTTGTGTTGTTACAACTATATTTTCAGATCTATTTTCAGTTAGGCAGTCAGACAGATTCACTGGTTTACCTTCTGATTTATGTCAATAAAATAAATGATCGAACAAGGACATTATTTCGTATCTTATCTTTAACTGTCAAATAAAATGGATAACAATTATTCTAGCTATACTTGTCGAATAGTAAACGGTACATGTACGTAAACTGTTTATACAGGATAATTTCTTGGCTAATCTTTGTTAAAAACCAGTTTTAGTAAGAACTATCATGGTTATATGTAAGGATATATTTGAAACAAAGACTGCAGCGAATTATTAGTCTCAATGACCTCTCAGATCAACGACCTGTTACCATATATTTTGTCCAAGGATTGGAAACATTGGCAACTTCTGACGCATATTTCTTTACTTTGGAAAATAATCTGGCAGTATAAACTTACAGCTTCTGGATCTGATATTATCGACAATTGTCCACCAAGGACATATATTTGAAAGTAGCTAATTGCCACACAGACTGTAACGATTCATCTGTCTCACTTACCCCTCGCATCAATGACCATGTATTTTGTCCCAGGACTAGAAACATCGAACTTGGCACCTGCCGACACACGGTTCTTGTGATCGGGATGAACCTGGCAGTATAAACTTGCAGCTTCCGGATCTGATACTATCGACAATTGCTCACCATCTATATCGGCCTTTTGAACAGACAAAGTATTCATTAAATATATTAGACTATTATATATAGTGTGTCTTAGACTACCGACTATATAAGAATTTCAAAGTCACTTTACCGAGATGTAACCTGAAATGAAGAACACAAATATCCTATGAGCATATGGTTATAATTCTTGCAATGTGTTTAAGCAGACAGATGCTTCATTTACGAAAGAATACCATGCATATAGAATTGCCAAAGTTTTACTGTACGGCTACATAGCCTAGCAAACCAAATAACATGTGTATGACCATCCATTTGTTCACTTGTAAAGTGTGCTATTAAAGCTATACAGGTTATAATAATGTGACTGTGACTGTGAAAACGGGTCCAGACGAGTAAACATCCCACATTTTGTTTTAAATGTATTCTAAAAATGTGAAGTCTGTTGACTATGAATTGAACATTTCAAGTGAGTCTACCAACTACTTTGAAAGTTTTGCTTATTTTCAGATAACACACATTGCTATTCTTCATACTAACGTTTGTAACGTCAAAACAGTAATTTTAACATCAGTATATTTGACGTCGTAGATTGCCATGTTACACATTCATATGAAGATAGTTTGTTTTGAAATTTCACCTGATTATACATAATTTGTCGTCAAGTATTTTGCTTGTTTTAATTTTATTGTCATTTCTCAGCTTTTCAAAAAATCTTCATTTTTATTGCCCGTACCCTAATTTTCACTTTTTCGAATGTGAAAGAATAGTGGTTGCTATGGTAATATGCTTTATGATAAAGACTTGATAAAATCATTTTCATGCATATGTGTGAATGTTATTTCCAATAAACATCATTTTTAAATGTTTACGTCTAGTCAAAATTTGGTGAAAATTGGTCATTTGTCTTTTTACATTTGCGTAATAATAGTTAATGCTCATCTGGACCCATTTTCACAGTTACAGTCATAATTTATGTTTGTAAACTCCTTACTATAGATAAAGCTATGTATCTGTAATCTAGTTTAAGAATGCTTTTGGAGACATGTCATTGGTTAGTTATCACATCAATTGCAATTTAAAGAGGCCATATTTGTCCATTACGCTGTCCCAACAAAACAGTACTGACTGACTTACCTTGCAGGCAGCCTCTCTCATAAACTGCTTGGCCGAGAGACCAAATGTAGCGGGTACCGTCAAAACATAACCAATTTCTTTATTAAGTACTTCTACTCCTCTTTTCTTTAACGTGCTTAGCAGATGGTCCCGAAGGTATTTGAAAGCAGCCCCAAATACATCAATGGCCTTCATCTTTCTTCCACTGACATCTTCTATATCAACATCCAAAGTCATCTTCGCGAAAAAAGAAAAGAAATGTAATACAAAAGATAAAAGCGAAATCTAATGAAGAAATTTATACATACATCATTAGACTGTTTATATATTTATGAGAATATGTATCGAAATAAAAAGAAGTAGCATAGCTTTTTTCTTAACTGCGACTTGCACTTTTTTATTTTAGTGTTTTGCCTCATAAAATGACTCTGGTTAGTTTTTCTTCAATATTAATTTCCATGCAGACAACCTCTAACTCCATGACTGAAGATGATATAAAATATGATATAATCCAACGTTAAATATGATTAACTTTTAACAATTATCAATTTTTAACTGCTGCAACAAACACCAGTAACAACCTTACTTTTATCGATTTTTGTACTCGTCGTAAGAATGTCCTGTAAATTCACTACCATGACTTGGGAACGGTGGTAACGGTAACTTACTTTTTTGCCGTGTAAAAGCATCTTAAACCGCTTGAAGAAGAACCATTTGTGATGTTCGTTGTCAAGTGCTAGGTCTGTGTACGTATACGCTGCGTCGTAACCAAAACTGTGACACTTTTTGTTTTCGTCAAATAGGACAACAGTTGGTGACTTCAATGATAAAATCGCCATTGATCCAGCTAACCAACTGTGATTCATTGACACTTTAGAGGGGTCATGGATGAAGGAATAAGCATATGAACTGAAATTGGCCCCGAAATCAATGGCCATCACCAACATCTTGTCCTTGTCACTGCCTGTCCTTGTACCAAACTGTTTCAAATCTCTTGAAATTGAATACCATGAATTCGTATTACATTGAATATAACGTATTCAAAACGCATAGATGTACCTCAGAAACACTCATTATTTACATGTTTTTAAAGCATTTACTATGTTTTCGGTATTGTTGTTGACCATAACTCAATATGAAAATTTTGGAATATGTAAACATGTGTTACATAAATCCCTGTAATTACTTGTACATACTAGTAGTAGACCTGACCAGTGTACCTGTAAACGTACATGTTAATGTAAGCGTACTTTGTATTTGAACAATGTATTGAGGGGCCATCTCACGTTAGAACAATGATACAAACCTAAGGCTCTCGTATATTAAATATAATGTCAAATTTAGTTCTTTACGATGGACAATCATACCACTGCAAATGTAAACAATTTATAGTATCTTATCACGTGTTATTTCATGTTCAACATTTATTAATCTGCAGCTACTAATGCGTTTGTTAAGTCTTTTGCAAATCCTTCGTTCATTTGAGGGCCGTCTGTTAATTTGACAATCCGTATATGGAGTCATTAACGGATGTCGGTAAAGGTATATACTGTCACCCAGCAAAACACATTCATCTGGAAATGGAAGTTCTTGATTTCCAATTGTTGTCATGAGGTTAAACTTGTACTGTTAAGGATGATGATGATGATGGTGGTGGCGATGATCGTTACGGTGATGAATGTTGATAGCGTGTCAATGATGATATAGCTGTCGACGACGATGATAATGATGACAATGATCATTATTATTATTAACCAGATTTTTCTTAAAACCTGGTTATTAGATTGCGATATCGTGTGTTGGGCAGTCGTCAAACATTTGGTTTCCGCCCAATAACTAGTTAAAAGTGACCAATTACAATGAATCATGGTTTGTAGAAAGCTTGCGTGAAGAGGAAGTTTTCGATTGTATTAAGGGTCACTAGGCACAAGGTAAAGGTCACTGTCACTAAAAATTGAATTTGGTTTCCGCTTAACAACTCGAGTTAGGAGTGATCAATCAAGCGTGGTGTCTGGGTAGATTATTTGGAGAGACAGCTTTGGATTGCATTTTGGGTCACCAGGAACAGAGTCAAGGTCACTGTTACTAAAATAGAAAAATAGTTTCCGCTCTACAACTCGAGATAGGAGTGACGAATTACGGTCAATGTTTCTAAAAATAGAAATCATTTTCTCTAGGCACCATCGAAATCCTGTTTTTTCGGCGTTACTTGTTTTATTTTTATGATGGCACCACTAATGACTATCACGAAAACGACGATTTTGATGAAACTGATTATTGATGAATTTTATTGCAAGGATGGATCTCTTCATGATAATTGCTACAGTAATAATTATGTGAGTGTTCAATTTTGTATAAGTTCTACCGTGCACGATGGTAATGATTATTGTTAGGATAATGGTGAATGGTAATGATAAAAGATTTTTTAATAATGAACGTAACCAAGATTTCATGCGATACTAGAATCGTTTGATATCACCTCAGGAATTAGGCAGTTGTAGGTGGTACATTTACATGTACGAATGCGAGTACGCTGGTCAGGTCTAATACCCTGTATTGGTACATACATTAAACATTCTGCATTACTGAGTTCAATGAAAAAATATAATACATCTGGACTATACTATCACATTATATGATATGCTCTTATATCACTTTGATACCAGAGAGTCCAAGAAACAGACATTGAAAGTTTCCTGTCGACCAGTAGGGAAGTCTCGTTAATATCGTGAATATGCTACGAGACCAGAAGTGAAAGGAAAAGATGCATTTCCATCTGAAAAGCACTACTGAGCCCTATAGAATTCTATGAATATTTTAATTACAACCATTTCTCGTTTCATCACATACAATATTACAAGAAAGTTGCATGTTCCACGTATAGGTAAGCGACTGGTGAAACCTTGCATATAAACATCTTCTGTGGTACATTATCTATGTAACGTTCTCGCTTGAAACTATACATACAAATTACTTGAGCATTTACCTTTGGATTGTATACAGTTACTGATTGCATAATTGATGAACTATGTATGTAACTAGAGTTTTATCGTTGGTACCGGATATTCCATATGACCAACGCCCCCAGCAGAGTTTAGTTTTTTTAGGTTTCGGGGGTAATTTTCAAATGTTCTACAGGTGTGACTTCACTAAATCGGTGGGACTTGGAACCAGCCAATTTCTGTAGGGAACTTGCGGACCTATTAGATATCTGTGGTATCTGATTGGTCTAAAACAATTGGTAGCACTAAAGTTTTCTAGAATTAAAATCGAAAGGGCAATTGAGCATAACACAAAAATAGTTTATGAATTTTTTGATTAATATTTCGGTGTCCTATGGCTATCTGAATATACTGATTTTTTGACAGAATGTATACAAAATCCCACAGACGAGGGGGTGATGTCCTACTGGGGAAATCTTCGGCTATAAAGTAACACATTATGTATATAAAACAGGGCATTTTTTGGTGTGACTAAGGTGGTTCTACAGATTTATTGGGGTGTAATTACTCAACGAATGTTTTGGTATGCGGACCGTGCTTGAATGTTATACAGTAAGTCTATGGGAAAAGATTTAGTGTAGACATACCTAAATATAGCACAGGAACCGATGGTCCATGTGTTCCCCGAGTTCATTGTAGACGTGGTTTTGTATCTAAAATGAAATTTAAGGTTCAAAATGAGCCCCTCAGTCAGTTTAAGGAGACTCTGATTGTTTAAATTTGCTGTGGTTATGTGAATACAAACTGAATATATGTCAGAGTACATTTTGCATCTCTAACTGGGTGAATTTTCAGACTAAAATGCAGGTATGGTTACATGGTTTCTATATAGGGGACCAGCAGCGGAGAAAATACAGAGAAAGAATAGGCAGATAATGTGTTGTTAATAGAGGAGTGAAACGTGGTATATAATTCTTAAATAGTCATTTACACAGTATATCCTGGACCTGTTTATGCACGGATTTCAGTGTATTGATGAAATTGTGCTCTTTAGGCCTGTAATTTAATCTCAGACACACCTGACCGGTAAAAGTTGCCGCGGTAATTCTTCCCTTTCAGTAAACAAGTCATTACCGTATGATCCTTGTGCTGCTAACGTAACAGACAAGCATATTTATGTAAACAAGGCGTGTTTAATAGGTCTAGTCGTCATGAAAATGTCTGTAAATATTGTTAAAATTGTAATTTAATAAAATACGACATAATTCTTATCACAAAAGGCGGCAAAATATCCTGGCACGCACAGGGAAGATCACAAATAATTTTGAATTACCTCCCTTTAATTACAAAAATGCCGATCAACCCAATTTTTGAGAAAATCTGTACACTTTTTGCAGCTCTTTTGTTGTTTTTCATTAAATTGTATACGCATTTCGTTAAAAATGCACCATTAACGTTTGCAGTCTTTATAGAATAGATCGTACATTGTTGAAATTTAAAGTCTTCCATAAAAAGTACATTGACCGCATAAATACCTTTGAAATATGCAGCACAAGTCTCTGCGAACGATTTGTTTCATTTTACACTGACGATGTCAACATTTGAAAACATTTTGACACGAGAAGTGATCAAAACTAGGAGCACGTTCACTTACCGGACTAGGGTAGGTATCAAACCACTAGATCGCTGAGCGTACTGTCGAGCTATGCTGAATGTTGCTAACTTGCTACACATATCAAAATAACAGCCAAAAGGTGATGATCATTTTTATACGATTATTATATCCTCAAGTAAATAATAATTGATAACCTTCAACGTATGTCCCGTAAATGGGTGTCATTATTATTTTCCCTGTATTTGAAACCAAAAGTTGCTGAAGTGTCAATATCCGTGTACGTTCCACGTAGAATTTAAAAAGCGCATTTCTTTAACCTGGTTTTCGTTTTGTTCCAATCGAGTGTAGACAGAGTGGTTAGCAGTTTAGTTCCTGAATTATGCAATGACATTATCAATGTGACATCTGTTTTCTTATAGGGCGCCGTTTACCTATTTCAAGCACTTTTGTGATAGCATCAATTTGAATAGGAGATTTCATTTAATCGCGCCTATTATAAAATGTATTATCACCCATTCGAATATGTGAATAGGTGATATCAAGTTTGCTTTTTTTATAGGTGATATAAACTATTCCAATGGGTGATATCACCTTTTTCCTTTGAAAAGGTGATTTGACCTATTC